>VYZT01067962.1:0-13005 GCA_013400735.1 Pomatostomus ruficeps | reverse complement strand
CCAGGGTCAAACCATGACAACATTTTATGTTGTTCCAAAGCAAGAATACCAGCTCAAGCTCATCTGGTCTTAGTAGAAAAAATAGTTGGAATATAGGTCTTGCAAATCAAGTGCAGAAATTTGACCAAATATGTCAATCACAGCAGATTACCATTGTTGTGACAAATACATCACAGGTTTTATGAGTTTGGATTGAAGGGTCTTCCCCAGACTACTTGGTTTCCGTTTTTGTTTTAATGTGCCTCTTTGGTGTTCAGACTTCCTCCCCCCACCCATTCCTCTGCTCTTCAGTCTCAAATTACATCTTTGCTTCTTTTTCCTCTTGTGTTTTCTTGCTTCTGCCTCCTATGCTTTTACAGCCTTTTACAGCTATCTTTTGGGTGTAAGTTGCTTTCACACCTCCGTGAAACAGAAGGTTTCTCTTTGGATGCCATTTTTTAAGCATGAATCTTTAGCTTAAATATAACAACTTCCTAAAGTATAAATGCCTTAACAGCAAGTAAATTCCTCAACAGAAACCTGAGGACATGAATGCAGCAGCTGCCAGACATAAAGGGCTTAAGACCAAGTCCCAGTAAGTTCCAGGAAGTTGCACACACACACACACAATAGTAATAATAACAGTAATAACGATAACAACAAAAAAACAGCTTGGCCGAACATACAATTTTCTCATTTAGGATTTAGAACTGAGTCACTGAATGAACGATGCAGATATAAAATGGGAAATCTCAGAGGAAGGATCTTGATAGGACTTATAGCTATGCTTACAGGTTGTGTATTCATGGAACACCAGGGGATTTAAATCTTCATGAAAATATTTGTGAGGCTGAGGCCTTATTATGAAAGTTTGTGATTACCAATATATTTATAGATATTAAAATTCAGAGTTTAGCAATTTAATATACTACTTCTGTTCATAATAAACAATTATGATTTGTTTTGCAAAGCTATTTAAGTCTTAATGTGACTTTAAATCCTTGGGAAAACATTGAAATACCACATGCTATTCCTTGTTGAATTCAAGCTGGTTCTAAATCTCCAGTCTGCTGGTGGGACTGTTCCAGCGAGAAATTGCAGGCCATCTCTCTTTTATGAAAAATTAAGCTCAAAGTGCTCCACTTTCAGAGAATCACTGTGGAAAACTCCCTTAACTGATGAACCATTCACATTATTAGATCCTGCTATATGAAAGCTTTTAAGTACAGATTGGTTTTTTATCTGACTTCAATATACGTTTGAAGTTGATAGTATGATTATGTAATTTCTTATATAAGGAAGTTTTCTTGTATAAGAATTTATAAAAGAACAAAAGAAATGCAGATGCAACTTTCTTAAAGGTGGTTTTCTTATTTTGTCAATAGTATAAATATGTCTTGATTGAACTGGTGATTAGGAGCCCAGTGCTGCAAAAGTAGAACATGAGGAAAACAGTTTAACTGGTTGAAGGGGTATGTCCACCTTTTTGCAGAAAATTTGTAGATTTTTTGTATGAAATTTAGTCACCAAACCAGTGAAAATGTTAAGTACCTGTTTGGTATTTGAAGAAGCCAAGTATGAGCTATCAATAGTAGTTGACATTATGCAGCACTGTTATCCATATTGCTGCATGTTTAATGCCACCCTCTAGATGTGTATGGGCTTACCTGCACTAGCAGCAATTATCCTTGCACACTTTTCACCAGCACGGAAGATCTCAGAAAACTGAAAAGGGAAAAAGAAGGAGCCCTTTTCAATCCTCTTTCAATGCAAACTCAAAACCTAGGAAAAGCACTAGAACAAGTAAATGGAAGATATTTTGAAGCATCTGCAATGTAATAAAGTGGGGGAAAATAGTTACTGTGAATTTTTTGAAGACAAATTGGGGCCCAAGAAGACACAGTCATTTTGGCAAAGTAGCTGTCCTGTTTGAAAGCTGAGAAAGCCTATGTGGCACACCTGAACTTAGTAAGGCTTTTGACATAACCTGCATGATAGTCCTGGAAATGAATTGATCAGATATTTTCTGGATGCACCAGATGTGTTAATGGGCAGTTGAACAACTCTGCTTATTAAACAGGAAGCTATGTGTCTGTCAAAATGCCAGGACATTTCTCTTGGGATTCCACAACTGACATTTTCTGTTTTGGCAAGGTTCTTTTCTTAGTCTGAGCAGTATTTTTACGTGACATCAGACTGCAGTGGGGGAAGAAATATAATGTTCCTTTTGGAGAATTGAGTCTGACTTTAAAACTGTCTTTATAAACTAAAGTATTTTTTCAAACCAACAAGCTGAAAAGACAAAATGCTTCATGTAGGAAATAGGAACATGTAGAAATACCCAACAGGGAAATAGGGCATGGCAGCACTACTTCACAAAAGACTGTGCTGGGCTATTGAAGTATCAAATGGGAATAATTAAGGAATATGAAACTGTCACAAAAGAAACCAGATCTTGTTCTTGCATATATTAATGATCAGTGTCATATGGAAGATACAGGAAGGCATTATTTTATGTTACAGCTTAAGGTATAGTCTGATGTCTAGTTCTGAATATTTTATTTCAGGCAAGAGGCAGCTGAATCAAAGATACTCTAGGAGAGAGACACAGACATTACATAAGGTTTAATAATTCCAAGGTAAAACACGAGCTTGATTAGTTTAGTTAAAAAAGAAGAAGGATCAAAGCAGGCCATCAAGTAAGTCATCAATCATCAGACATAAAGAGTTTAGGTTTTTTTAGTTTTTTAATTTTGTATACTAGAAAAAGTCTTCGTTTCCAGTAGAAATATCTTTTCTGTCTCTTCTGGAGGGAAGGGAAAGGGATGCACCAAAACAGGAACTGTGGGATCACCTGAACTGGAAATTTTCTTGAGTTTAAACCATTGATCAGGGACAGCACATATTTACTTAATTTTTCCAGAGAGGGATGGACTAGCTGACCTTCCACAGTTCTTTCAATTATAGTTTACAATTAAATATTTCAAATTTTAAAATTTTAACTCTGACTCATCTTTTTTTTTCCTCTCCTCTTTAGTCTTATTTCCTAGCAAAATGAGGCTCATCTGATTATGCTCCCTGTTTGACCATCTACCTACCTGTCCTTGATTACATCAGTTTTCAATGATTTCTTGAACTCTGTTGACCACTTCAAAATAAATTGGAGAGTGGAGAAGAAATGTGTACCTGGACAAAAGACAAGAGATCAAAGCCAGGTAGGACTCAGCTGCTGGTTGGTGCACATGGCGAATAACGTGGCTAATCAGTTTTTGTGTTTGCCTCTCAACTAGTTACCATGCATGTGGTCTCAGGGCAGCTCCAGTATGGCCCTCTTGGTTTGGTGATGGCATCACAGAGCAGAGGGAGATGGAAAAGAACAACAGGAGCCCAACCGCTGCAGGGTGAAGGATGAAATTGCAGCAGGTCATGCCCAAGCAGCCAAATTTTAGGGTTTCGCACTATTCTTTCCACCCAAAACCCACAAAATTTTCTGATACGGCCCAAGGGGGGCAGGTGTCAGGCTCTCTGCCTGCTGGAGAGGCAGCTGCTCAGGGCAATGAACAGTGCCACAGGCTGGCATGGAAAGGATGAAACACTGCAGTTCAGAAAATGGTAAAGATTTCCATCCTCTGGCCCACTCAAGCGAATAACTGGTTCAGCTGGCAAGAAATGCATTTGTGATTGCAAAGTAGGATCTTTACTAATTGCTAATTTTTTCTTCTCAGAATTCAAACATATTAGCAGAGCTGGATTCCTGATTTTGTGACAGTTATGAGAACGTTGAATCTCTGCTACGGGAGATCACACAGATAGCTAAACTGAACAGCAGAATGGTACAGGAAAACGACAGTGTGCATAGAAACAGGCCAATTATTATAGCAGAAATTGTTTAGAGAAGCATAGTCTCAGCAGCTTAAACAATCACTGGGAACAACTAGCTTTGCAGTATGTGATAGGTAATTCTTCTCAGTCCAAAATGACAGACATTGACTTGAAAAGCAATTACAGCTGGAATCAACAGTTTGCTTGAATTTGGAGGCAGAAAATTATAGCATAAACTAAATCAATGATTGTGATTCTACTCCTGAACACAAGGAAGCAAAAAGGAAGGTAAATAATGGTGACAGAAAGAACCCAAACCAGTGTTTAACTATATTCTTGAGACTTACTGTTGGAATTTCATAACCAGAAAAGTCTAGATTCGGGGACCGTGCACATCCAATTTCTTGACAAAAAGCATACAAAAAACTGAAAAAGATTAGAATCTTTCCAGAAAGCCTGGAAAAACTTGTCACAGGCTTGAAACTTGTGGAATTTTATTGTTTACATCTTTGAGGATTTGCCTACACAACTTGGTGGGGAGAATTTTTTTAATAGAAATATGAAGTTTTCTACCTACTCTTTAATTCCACCTCTGTACACCCCTTAATAATCTTGTATTCTGCTAAATACCAATTTCTAATTAAAAAAAACCCAAAATACTCACAATTAAACATTTCTACTGTATTTGCTATTTTCCTATTAATACAAAATAGCTGAAACCTATTTAAACACATAGTGTAGTTCTGTAAACATAGAGTTACATAGGTGTTTAACATGAGTATCAGCTCATAGAGCTCCTTCACAGCCAAATTAAATTAATAGAAGTACTCCAATTGATCTTAATTCACTGTGAAACATGTCTTACTAATAGGTGTTAACTATATATTCTTTTTTAAGCTTTCCATTCCCATGACAGGGCGAAAAGCCTGATTCTGCATTTCCTGATTGAGGACTCTTATGCATAAACTTGAGTACTAAATATGCTGGGGCGGGGATGTTCTGGAGAGAATTTGGCCACATGAAGTTGCTATCGAAGACAGTATGAGTATAAAAGCATAAAAAACAAACAAACAAAAAACCCCAAAGAAACAGATTCAAGGCTAGAAAGCAGATTGCCCAATAAAGTACCAATATATTTTAATTTGTACAATCCATAAGAGCCTTGTTTTCAGAAATTAAGAAAGACCATCGGAGTTCCCAAATTTTTTTTTGTTGTAGCCTATATGCTTGAGAATAGACCTCTTTACTACATGTTATTTCTATGATTCTCAAGGAATTAAACCAATGTAATTACATTATCATAATTTTGACAGTTTTCCTTTACTAGAAGCCCTGCATGAAGGATTTTCTACATTAGAAAATATATCTGAGTTGTATTACATAAAACAGATTCCCGTAATAAATCACTTTAAAAAAAAGTACTAAATCATCGTATTAAGCTGGTGTTTCTAACAGGAAATTGACTGGGATGTAGAAATAGCACCAAAATTAGGTTTAACAGAAAACTAGCTGTAAGGGTAAGAAAATGCTTTGCGTGACAGCAGAACTATCAATTTCCTTTAAAAAAACCCTGAATCTTTATAGATAGATCTTTATATCACCATGTGTCAAACTATTCTTTCAGCTTTGTATCCAAAAATGCATTATCACAGTGGAATGAAAATATTTCAGTTTTCTTACCAACCCAAATACTTGAAGAAAATTGTTTTAGACTAAATTAGGCATCTTTTGAAATTCAAAAAGCGGAAGTTTCAGTTTAAGACTTTTTTATGGTATGAATAGGAATCTAGGCAAATTTAGTCTTAAAGTATGAAATGAAAAATAATAATTTTTCACTTTTAAAATGTAGGAGCAAATAGTTCCATTCTAGTTCATACAAACCTTTCTTTATTTACACCTGTTTGATTTAAAATATACTTTCAGGTGAGCAAATCTTTGAAATTTAAAAAAAATGACCTAGAATTTCCACTATGGCAATGAAAACTTTTACATGATTAGACTTTCAGTTTTAAGTGTTCATGAAGATGTTCAAGGGCTTTCAGATAATGATTAAGGGTTGACATATGTGAATATTTTCCCAATGCAGTGACTTTTTTCAGCTCAAAAGTCATGACTTATTTCAAAAGAACTGAAGTATCATTTCACTGAACAAACCTCACGCAAATATTTGCATGCAATGTTTTCAAACAAATCGAGTGTAATTGCTATAATTAAATTCAATGCAGAGTAAATTGGAGATAAAAATCAATAAGTGACTCTAAAATCTCATCACTTCATGAGTCATTTATCTCCTTCTGCAATCCACATCAAAAGCAATTATCAGTTAATAAAATCACACAGATGCAAATCAGAAATAAGAAAAATTATTAACTGGTATCCAAAACTGCTGCAGATATATTTCTTTACAATCTCCACAAGTTAACTTAGTCAGAAAAAAATACGTGATCTTTTTGTGACTAGCTCTGGTTGGGAACTGTTTGATTAAGTAGTTGGTGGTTTTCTCCTGTCAAAAAAACCAAACTAAATGTTCAACCAATGCTTCCTCCCTCTACCCAGTTAGTGATTTGCTGGCCAATATAGTAGAACTGTGTAACTCACAAAATGCATCCAGGCAGAGTGGGAGTTGCTCTGGTTACCTCTGGGCTTCTCCCTGTGAGAGTGCAGGTAGATTGGAGCAGTGCAGGTCAGCAGGTTGCTACCTGATCATCCCTTTGCTGTCTTTGTGTGGAACAGAGGTAATTCATGAGGGCTTGGACCTAGAGCCAGTGGTGTGAGATGTGGGTGGCTCTCCTTGGCACTCCTGGCGGCTGTAGGACCCAAGTCAATCTGCGTCAGGGGTGTCTCATGCTGGAGCAATGCAGCTGCGTGCTGCTCTTTGAAGCTTGCTGATTGAGTGTGAGCCACAGGGCTAAGTCTCTTGCTGTAAGAGACAGAATTGAAAGAGACTGACTGACAGGTAATAAAATGCCATCTGAAATTCAATGTAAATAAATATAAAGTGATGCTCAGGACAAAAATCAGAGGGAATGCACAAATGTAGTGTGTCTGAAAAGAAAAAAAATAGTGAAACCATTTCTTCCCCAGGAGGAATGTAATGACTTTTCCATTTCTATACATGTGATGTGGCCCTGAGACCGTTAGTGGAAAGTAAAGGTATTTGTGGTCCCAGCCAGAATTCCTGACATGCAATGAGAGGTGGATGCTTTTTGCTGCTCTCATGGGGGGTTGCAGACTCCTCACACAGTACCTCACTTCTGTGGCTGAGCCTTGAAGTTAGGTCTGACCTGGGAGATAGCTGAGAGTGTCCACCCAGGACTTGCTGCCCTTCTTGGTCAGCATAGCAGCTCTGTGGGCTTGGCACCATCTTCAGCGCAGCATCCAAAGCCATTTGTTGTTGAGTTTTAACCCCAGCCAGAAACCAAGTACCAAACAGCCACTCACTCACCCACTCTCCCACCAGTAGAACTGGGGAGTGAATGGGGAGAGTAAAAGATAGAAAACTTGTACATTGATGTAAAGACAGTTTAATAGGGAAAGCAAAAGCCCTCCATGGAAGTGAAACAAAGCAAGGGATCCTTTCACTGTTTCCCATGGACAGGCAGGTGTTCAGCCCTCGTCAGGAGAGCAGGACCACAACACATGTAATGGTGACTTGCAAAGACAAACACCACCACTCTGAATGTCCGCCCCCCTTCCTCCTTCTTCCCCCCACTTTATATACTGAACCTGATACCATACGGTCTGGAATATCCCTTTGATCAGTTTGGGTCACCTGTCCCAGCTGTTTCTTCTCCCAGCCTCCCGTGCACCCCCAGACTCCTCACCAATTGAGCTGCAGGAAAAACAGCAAAAGCCTTGGAAATAACAAAAATATCTCTGTCAGCAACACTGTATTCAGCACAAATCTGAAGCACAGCCCCACACTAGTCACTGGGAAGAAAACTGACTGTACCCCGAACCAAACTCAGCACATACGTGTACGTAAATATGTGTATATACTATGTATAGGTGCATAAGTACTGCATAATGTGCAAGGTATTCCAATTAGGGTCAATACTAATTGCCTAGTTATGAGTGTGTTTCAAAACTTGTGTCTTTTGCAGACAGACTCACATTAAGGCAAGCAACCAACTGCATGTTTGAAAGTAATTATTTTCGTTATAATATTTACACATTTTCAAGGGTTTGGGGCATATAATAGTACGTTGTTACTCCAAGTACAAAAAAAAATACCAGCAAACCTTCAACATGATGAAACTTTTAAATGTTTTTAAACTTGGAAATAAAACAATTTTATGTGTCATTGCATGCCTTCTGAACCAGAAAGAGGAAACTTAACCCTGACATTTAAAACATAGCCTTCAGATATTCTGAATTGGCTATTATACTTGTCAAGTACATGCATGACAAGAATAGTGAAGAAATAAAAAGCTCACAGAAATCTTGATCTTTATTCTACGTCAGTGTCCTGTCTAAACATACAAATCATGGGTCCTTTCTTCTCTCACATTTAAATCCCACATAGTTACCTTTTTTTGAAAATACAAATCAAACCCCACCATGTAACTAATCAATTTTAACTACTGCCTATTATATGATAGCATGAATTGTTATTAGTAATACAAATCAAGAAACATTAGTCTAAATTTCAATCCTTTTGAAACTCACAACTTTAAAATTAGTATTTGAATTATGGTGGTGTAGGCCACGTGAAGACAGTAACATTAACTTGCATCAAAAGTTAACATTAAACTTTACTGGCAGGTGTGTATGGCAAACATATTGTGGTGAAGCCATGAGCAAGAAAAGAGAAGGTTTGGGTGGGAGACAGAAATTGGAGGGATTATGTTAGCAATGACCCTGAAGTATAAAATACAGCTGTTCTGGCTGTACTGATATAAAGAGGTAAAATTACCTCTTCAAACACCTCCATACCGGTAACACTTCTGAAAAATAGACACATCTTCTGTAGGTACCCACTGCGTACATCCAGGCTGACACCCATTCCTCAGGCATTGCCTTCACAGCTGTTTGCAGCACAAGGCAACAGCAGCATACAGAACAGGGAGTCTTTTAGGGCTCTGTGTATGGAAATGCCAATGAAAATGCATCCACACTTTAAACATCTGCAAATGCTTTTAGAGACTGGAGCACAGTATTCCAAGGCCATCTACACTAGGAAGGTCCCAGCTGCTGCCTGTATAAATGTCTGCTTCTGTAGCATTTTATGACACTGTGCCCTGAATTGGAGATTGTGTTTTTAGAAGACATAGGAGAGGATGCCATGGGTACCAAAGTGTGAACAAAGTACATCCTCATGATGGAGAAATACAGCTCTCATTTACAGAGATTTTATCTCTGTATGACCCTTTTGTAGATTCAGTGCTTGTATATACCAGGTCCCCAGAATCAGAAAAATCCAGTTGATGAACAGAGGGTGTATTTTGTGCCTCAGAGCAAAGACAAGGTGTGAGTGTATCTCCACAGGACAACTTCATGGCATTTCCAGTGGCAGCTTGCTTCAGTTAAATGAAGGAAAATGGCAAATTATGTAGATGAGCTTCAGTATCAGCTCCAGGATAAACCTGGTTAATCTATCCTGGCTATGGGATCCTTAGCCCTAAGTCAAGGCAATAATGCAAATAGTACTTGAGAGGATTCAATAAATCACCCGGGGTGCAGATAAGAAATGAGTGAAATTGTTACATTTGTGTTAATCTGGAGTAACTCCAGTGGAACTGACAGAAAATCAGCCAAATATTTAATGCCTTCTGCATCTAAATTAGGCCAGGTATTATGTGTGATTACATTCCTGCATGTGGCATTTTCAGAACAAGGAGATTACTATTATTTCTGCTTCAAAACAAAGAGGTTATGTGCCCAGAACAAAA
Organism: Pomatostomus ruficeps; assembly: GCA_013400735.1. Classification (NCBI taxonomy): domain Eukaryota; kingdom Metazoa; phylum Chordata; class Aves; order Passeriformes; family Timaliidae; genus Pomatostomus; species Pomatostomus ruficeps. The sequence goes on along the minus strand of VYZT01067962.1, from coordinate 3,313 downwards.
AAGCAAATATGGGGAGTCGATGAGGCTTTTGTTCAACCTTTTTTTTTCATTTCTTTTTTTTTTCTTCTTTTTTCCTGTGTCTTCAAAAAAAGTCATGGTTCTTAGTCAACAGAAAGCCAAGGTGACTGGATGGCAGTGGAAAGGTGGGGCAAGGGTCTACAGGGCCCACACTTTCAGACCTGGGATGGTTTTGCTGCTGCATAGGAGCAGCAGCAAAACCATCCCAGGAGCATCCAGACCCAGACTAAACCTTTGGAAAGCAGGCGAGAGGAAGTCTTCCTTCCAAAGCTTGTAAATAATCAACTGCCAATGTGCTTGAAAATGAGTCCCAGGAGAATCAAGACTTTGAGAGCTCTGATACCTGCTTTCAAAGGGAGTGGAAGAAGTGGGAAATCTTGCATTTTTTCACTCTGTCTCTCCCCCTAGCCCCTGGCCTGAGGTGTTTCCAATTACAAAATCACAAACTTGTGGATTTCTTTTAAAACTTGAGTTTAGCTGAATAACAAATTGAGAATTGCAGTTTTTAGTAAAAAGCTGTAAAAGAGACAAATTTTATTCTTTATTCAGGCTTAAAAGAAGAGGCTTCTCTCAGGTTTTGCATACTCTGCTGCCATTGACAAACGCTTCACTGTCAGCGTGACAAAAGTACTACCACGTCTTTGAGAAGTGTACTCTGATCTAGGTTGAAAAAAGTCCTAAAACATTTACCCATTTTGCCAGGCATGGAATGCTATTGTCACTAACAGGCCTCAAGGGACTGCAAAACATGTCATTATTACAGTATTGAAATCGTCTGACCTGAGTATGTGCTGAACTGACAGATTCAAGCATTTCTAAAACCCCTAAACCCCTCATAGCTGCAGAACAGGGACACTCCCCCCTTCCTCCTACACCACACACAGTAACTTTTATTTTTAAAAAACCTGGAAATTGATAAATAAGGATAAAAGAAGTAAATCAAGCTCTTTTTTTCTCTATTACACTTTGGCATTATAAAATAAAGGAATAATAAAACTCCAGCATATGAAAGTGCTTCACACATTCACAACAGAAATTCTTGCTTAGTTTTTGAGCTCACAACAATAATATCTAATTAAATCCTGGACTTTTAACAATATTAATAAAAAATATATCAGACATCTATAGCTGTCCATCACACTGACTTGGTAAGGCACATTCCTGATCTGCCTCTGTTATTACCCTATCTTTTTGATATAAACTGACTGGTAAGAATTACACAATATTTGGTTTCCAAGGCAAAAGATATCTCTGGATGAGGAAGCAGCTGCCTCTCTCCTAGGTTCCTTTTTCCTTTTCCACACACTATGAGCCAACAGCTTCTTCAGAAAAAAAGGTGTTAGATTTAACGGACAATCCAACAGGGACAGCAGTACATTCCTTGTGCAAGTCAGCAGTTTTTGCTCAGAGTTTCTGACACATTTTGCATCCTTCTCTGTACGCACCAGTATCTAATGTAAGTCCACTTTTTCCACCCACATGCTACAAATTGCGACATATGTAAATTGTTCTATTTCTTTATGCCCTTATTACACTGTTTTTATTTAAAAAGAAACCTTTCTGAGCATACATTTGATTGCAGAATCACAGAAATAATTTGAAGGAATGTTACACATTTTATTAATGCTAAGAAATATTTACACCACATTATATTCCAATGTTTAAAAATATGATTCTAAAATAACACTCTGAAATTAACACTCTAGGATAGAGAGTTAATTAATGCATGAAGTAGGATCCCTATTACTTAATGTTGGTAAAACTTAAACTCATCCAGCTTTCTCTCTAAACACCCATCACTTTTTATTGACTGAAGAAGCAGCCTAGAAAATCATTTTAGATCAAGCTAATTCTTGGATTGCAAGATGAAAAGAAGATGAATTGCACTGAAAGGAACTTGCATGCATAACAATAGTCACAAAACGGAGACCCACAGGAATAATCCTGTATCATTGTTAATTACACAAACAAGGTTTCTCAGCAGAGGCCACTGGACTGAATCCTCAACTAGCTTGTGTGTGTCAATGAAACTCTGGTGATTTGCCTCACATGTGTTGCAGTTAAATCTGATTCATCAAGCGACTTAGACCTGTAGCTGAGCTTAGTTGTGAAAGTAGCTTAGGGCAGGGTGCTGGAGTCTCTGAAGTCGGGTGTATGTTTAGGTACTGCGCTGAACTTGGGACACATGCAGAGTTGCACACTGTGAAAGAGTTTGTCCCTACCTGATGTAGGGTCTTAAACAAAAATGGAAATCAATAGGACAAGCAGGTTCAGTGATCAAATAATTATTAAAAAGTCTTACAGTTTGAAATAGTAAGTATGTAATAACTTAAAAAAGAAAAAGCAGGGACTTTTTACAGATAAAAAGTTGAGATTTATCACTCTTCCTGAAAAAAAACCAAACCAAAACAAAAAAAACCCCAACAAAAACCCATTCAAAAAAAAGAAAAAAAACCAAAAAAACCCCACAAACCACAAAAACTCAAACAAACCCTAGTGAAGTGAAATAGCTGAAATTGTGTTAACTGAGGATGAGGTAATCAGGATACCACAGGTAAGTAGATATGAGAATCAACCCCAGCAGAAATCTGGGGATGGACCAGGGAGAAAGGCCTATAGACACCAGTAATTTAAAGGACTTTACAGGCACATTAAAAGCATTTAAGAGGAAGAATTGAAGAGGTAGATGATGAATCACTGACTGTTTCAAATTCATTGCCTGGAAAGTTATTGTGTGCCAAGGCATCTCTCTCACTTACAATTTATGACGCTGTATTGAGAAAAGAAGAAGTTAAACATGGGAGTGTGCTGCAAATACATGATGAATTGCTTAGATAGGCTCTAGGCTCATCAGTTTTCAGATGGAGTGAGTGAAGAATCTGTCATTTTGTCAATATGTTATTTTAATTTTTCAAAAGGGGAGATGAATATTTAAGTATTTCAAAAGCTAGCACTTACAAAAATATTTATATACATGTTCATAACCCACTACATGAAACTGCAAACAGCTGGAAACTGGCAACCTGCTACTCTGATGATTATTACAAGAATCAAATTAATATCTGTCCCAAAGCATCCAGCAATTATCTTTTACTTTTCTTCTATTAATATTTTCTTCCCTTTTATGTTTGTTGTGGGTGGGTAGATTTAGAGCTATTCAACTATCCAGAGTCCTTCCCTCTCTACTTCTTCAAAAACCTTGAAAAATTAAACCAAACTAAGTAAGGGAGTCCACAGAGGTGCTTTTATTGAAACTAGTGAGCTTTGGATTATTTTTTTTTTTAAGCAAGCTTAT
>VYZT01067949.1:0-13042 GCA_013400735.1 Pomatostomus ruficeps | reverse complement strand
CTTTTTTTTTTTCTTTTAAATTTAAAAAGCACAAATGTTCTCAGGTTTTGCTATTTACTCAAATAAATATATATAATTATATATATATGATATATATATGAAAATATTTATTGATAAAAATTACTGTTTTGCTGTAACAAATCAGTGCAGCAAAGGTTTTTTGCTCTTTAACTTTTTTTAATATTCCACCCCATATTTGCCTTTGAATCCAGTGATTCCTGTAAAAGTAGTTTTATTTATGATTTCTTAGATTTGTAAAGGATGAAAAAAAAGAATATCAGTTAAAATACAGTGTTAAGTTTCATAATATACAGCAGATTCAATGAACAGTGGCATTCATATAAAATTCAGACTTGATTTTGTAGGAAAGTAAAATAATTTATGAAAAAGAATTTTATAAAAGTCATGTATAGTTCAGTTTTTGTTGTATAGATCACAAGGAAAGATGAGTTTGACATGTTTCTAGTACCTTCTTATTTTTGGGTCAAGTCTTGTTAGTTTGACAACACTAAGAGTTTTTGGAAAAGCAAATAGCAGGAATTTGAAGTTTTGGACTGGGGATGAAGTTAGAAAGCTTTATTTATAGCAAAGCTAAAACTGCTCTTATCTTAGCAGTGAGTTGGGTATTTTTATTTTGTGGATGTTTGCCCCTCCAGCTGTTTAAATTTATTCCATATGTGGAGAAACATAACCCATCAGTTAGCTGTTTAATCAGAGAACCTGTTAATTGCATGCATAAAGATTTTTAATGTGCTGCTGTGTCCATCTTCAACCTCCTTCTATCCCTCTGTGCTGCTGTTACGGGAGCTGTCACAGGGAATGGGGCCTGAGTGTGCCTGCCCCGGTGTGTCCCTCACCCTGGAGGTGAATTTAGGGACTCCCTCTCGCAGCTCACACCTGGGGCTGTTCTCACTGAAGGAGGTGCCTGTTCACCCAGTTTATGTCAATTCTGTACACAGTGATACTCATCTTGCTGTATGTATTTCCTGTTATTTCTGACTTGTTGACTTATTTCCCTTTTAGTTTTGAACAAGACACAAAAAAAAAGTGATCATAAAAAACACAATACTGGTAGAAAAGAACAATTATAGTAGTTCAAATAAGTTTAATTAATTGCAATGAATGTTTAGATTTTTAGATTTCAGGATGTCTGCCTGGAAAGGTTTTTGGCTTAACTGAAATAACGCAATAGAGAAAATAATTCTTTCAACTTTGTATCACCAAAAAAAGTTTTTAATGAAGAAATTCTAGGAGCTGAAGGGCTGCTATTAGACACAAAAGTTGGGCAGGGCAAGGCAAAATGTATGAAAGAAATAAATACTCAGAAGGAGGAATGAATATTGAGAAAGGACCTGTCATTTTTAAGCTGTATCTAAGGTCCTCCCTCTCTTCTGTGGCTGTTTAGAGAAAGAGAAGGTGTTTGCTTTCTGTTGGTAATTTTCTTTGAGGACTGCTGTGGTTGTAATAATTAATTTATGGTAAAATTTCCATGAGCATAAGTATGTTCTAAGGATTCATCCCACCTTCAGGCAAGGTTGTTTGTTTGGTTTTTTTTTTTTTTTATTGTGTGCTGATGGTCCTGTTGTGCTTTTTTCTTTTTTTTTTTTTTTCGCTTAGCAATAACTGTGTATTTAAGGGAAACCATAAATAAATTGAAGGAAAACCATAAATGAGAGAGAACTGGCAATGAGTTTTGTAGGAAAAAACTATCTTGGTTGTATTTAAAGATTGGTGTTTTGTATGATTTACTATTATATGAAGCAAAAGCTTATGCTGCTTGTGAAAGTAGAGTTATTTTTTGAATTTTGTAGCACATCAAGCCAAGCAAGAAAATATTCTTCAGCAAAGTGTTCCACAAACAATATGTTGGCATGCAGATTTGGACAGTTGCTGCTTCTATTGGCACGGATAGAAGTTTTTACTCATGTAAGAGAGATTGGACTTTGTCATTAATGAAATAATTTTTCCAGAGTTTACAGGACTTAGAAGAAGATATAAATACCTTGCTCACAGGCAAATGCATTCATAGTCTGAGAGCAACACTTAGTGATTTCTTTGACTTTAAAATACTTTTGTTTAAATAAAGGATAAGAGAACTTTAATCTGTTTTATATTTCTTGTATTTTCATTTGAGGTCCTGAAGATGAGTTTTGAAAAACTGGGACAGTTTCAGAAAAGAGCTATAAGTATGATTAAAAACTTAGGGAACATAGTGGAAAAACTGAAGGAGTTCAATTCTCGTTTAAGAAATGGTATGAGGGTGACTTGGTTGGAGGGTGTAGTGTTACAGGGGATGTAAAGTTGTAACTGTTTTCAGAGACCACACTGATTCTTGTCTTAGGGTGCAAATTGTAAAGGTAAGTCCCCACAAAATAACATACCAGTGATTGTGGTGATTGGAAATACTTAAAAGACAAATTTGATCTTTTAAAATAAATGGCTAATTCATTAAAGAAGATTCAATGTTTTGTGTTTTTAGGAAGACAGATTATCACTGTAATCTCTTCTGATTTTATAATCTATGAAAAAAAAAGATATTTGAAGTTGCTTTCCATCTTTTTTCTGCAGAATAATAGAATTGTTCAAGTAAGTCTTGGGAATTCAGCTAGTGCAGCTTCCTGCTTGGAGCAGGACTGGCACCGAGTTTAATCCAGCTTGCTTGAGCTGTCTGGTCAGCCTTGCAAACCTCTGAGGACAGAGGCCCAGCAGCCCCTCTGAGTCCCTGTTCCAGTGCTCTCCTGTCTTGCTGGAGAAAATGCTGTTTCCTTGGGTCAGGTCAAGGTGTGCCCAGCCCTGCTGCTGCTCCTCCATGCCAGCTGACCAGTGCCTGCTTGTATTGGGGACCACAGCCGAGCATGGGACTCTGGTGGAGGGAGTGCCAAGTAAATGGGGTTAATAATTTCCCTTTACCTCCTACCTAAACTTCTGGTAATACAGCCCAGTACACTGCTAGGTTTCCTTGTTATTTTTATCCTGTAGCTTTTTGGGTTTTTTAGCAGTTATTTTAGACTCTTTACTCTGGGCAGTGCAATAAGAAAAATATGTGGTTCTCTGTTGAGGTTTATAGGCCACAGTTTAAGAGCTATTGCTGTTATAATTTGGTCTGAATGTTACCAAGTTGCCCAAAAGGCAGATTTTACAGAGTTAAACTTTTCTTTGAGGAAGATATAAATGAACAAGAGAATCTAGAAGCCTGTGGTCTGTTGTAATTTAAACCTTAAACATGGAATCTGCAAGATTGGAATTATTCAACTGTAGATAATATGACCAGTGCTGGATAACTAAACTCTGAGACCTTGCCTACTCAGTTCTCTAAGCATGTAAGAAAATTCATTTTAAAGTGTGAATTAGGAAGAAAAAGGAGGAGAAACAAAGTGAAAAGTATACTAAACACTACTGCTCTTTGAGACTTGAATCAAAGGGCAATTGAAACATGATTACTTTCATGCAAGCCTCCTTTTTCACCTGAAGGAGACCTGTCTTGTTAAGACTTTTTCAGCGAAGTTTTTTTTTGGTTCTGTAATTTAACACAAGAAACTGACAGGATGGACCTTGGTCTGCTGCTCAGAAATTTAAGGTTACCCGTAGCTCATATTTTTCCTTCCTGAGTTAAAGATCACAGATGTCATTAGAAACAGAGCTGGGTATGGCAGACACTGTCAATTGAAGATGTGACTGGGAGGCAGTGGGAAGCCACAATGAAAATTTTTATGAAAGCAGGCTTTGGAGAAAATGGCCTAAGTCAGAAACCATGGAGCAGGAGCGGGCCGTAAGGATTTGTATGTCTGCTTGGGCTTCCCCATAGTGACCTTGCCAGACTGTCACTGCTGTAGCCACCTGCTGATGTTGGTGTTGCCAAGATTAGCATTCAGCACTAGTTCATGGACTTTAGGAGTGAAATGTAAGCTGTTTATTAGTATCTTTAAGCCTCTCCAAAGCATGTGGTTAGACATGACTGACTAATTATTTTTATTGTCTAATCATTTCCTGCTCTCCTAATACCATTTCCCAATTATATTTCCCTCTTATATACCAGCTGCAGTTTTAATACAGTCCTTGGGTTATACCAGTGACCCTTTTTGCTTGGCTTACCTCCATCTTTCTGTCCTGTTTTCTGTCAGCTGTCGTTGCTACAAAATAACGCAACATTTTCTGAACTTCCAACTGCTTTTTAACAGCAGAGTTCAGGTTTGGGTTAGGCTTGTTGGATCACTTTTGCACAGGGCCAGGAAGAATGCCCCTTCCCCCTCCTCTTTTTCTTTCCTTTTTCCTGGAAGCATGGGGCTATTTATTTTTCAGTCACAGAATTAATTTGGAGGAAGAAAACTCTTTCTGCTTGGAGTTAGCCTGGGCCTCACAGACGGGCTTGTTGCAGGCAGTTGGAGATGATGTCATCTAACAACTTGCTGTATTTTCTGTTCTGGAAGTTACTTCCTTGCACAAATTTATTGTCTGCACATTTTGCCTCCTCCCTACCACCTACTTCTCACATTGGTCTTGCTGCAGCTGCACTGCAGCTTCTGATTTCTTTCCTTCCTCTTTTCTAGCCCTTTTTTCTTTCTTTGTGGTTGGTGAGCTACATTTTACCCCCAAAGGGACTACAATAGAAACTAAAACTCATTTAGTTGTGAGTTTGTTAGTGTTTTAAAAAAAATTAAATAAATTTCAGTGGGAGGCCAAAAAACCCTGTCTGGATGACAGAGAGGCTGCAGGAGAGAATCCACTAAGTAAATTATGTGGACATACAATGATCATGCTGTTTTGTGCACTCTGTATATACTGCAACTGTGAATACACAGAGTATACTCTGAAAGCTGCATCTGTCACTCAGTTGCTAGTTGAAGCTTCTCACAGGTGTGTTACTTCAGGATATTATTGATGCTCCGATGTTTTCCAGAATACTCAAAGTGTATTGAGTTACTAGGTTAGCTCTCCTGGGTAGGTTTATTTCCGTGTTTCCAAACAGCTGTGTTTGGATGTTTATCATAAATTTTTAATACTATTGCAGGGGTAAAAAAAACCCCTAAGAAACATGAAATAGCCAATATTTTTTCTTGAAAACAAATTAAAATAATATTTACAGTACAGAGAACTGTATTAGCTGGCAGTTCGCTATTTAGGATGGTTGGGGCACCAGTATTGTTTTAACCCTTGAGCTAGTCAGCTGAAAGACTAGGTGAATGTTTGCAGACCAGCCTGAGAGTTTAATTTATCTGTTGTATCAGGTGAATTTTTACCCCTTCATGTTCAGAAATGTCATACAATATTTTGATTCTTTATTGCAAGTTGTAGGGGCTATTTTGCCCCTATACTCATGGACCCTATTCCCTGTTTTTTGTCTTCTTGTTTTGTGTGTGCCTCATCCTCACCAAATCTTTAGATTCAGGCTTTTTTTCCTTAGGTTTCCATGCTAGACTCTTGTTTCTAGTATCTGGCACAGGGTAGTACTGGGTAGAGAAAGTATAGAGAGAGCCGATTTGTAATTCTGCTTTTTAAAAAAAAACAAACCATGAAACAAAGTGATTTTGCTAGTTAAATTTTTGAACTTAAGCCAAATTTAAGTCTTCTCTGTGAGTAGAGAGCAACTTGTGGAAGTCAGGATGCTGCATCATTGCTTTCCACCAATTCAGTGTGATTTGGAAGCAGTAAAACCTTTAAGTGGAATGTATCCCTGTAGCTTAGGTGGCTGCTGTTAAAAACCTTGATCTGGACGTGTAACTTGACAAAGTTGAACACCTTGGATGTGTGGTGCCTTCATAAAAATTTTCAGGTTTTCTGTGTAAGACCAGTGGGGACAATAAGAAAAAGCCCAAATACTACAAGGTTGATGGTAAACTCAAGAAGTTAAGAACACCAGTCCAGTAAGAAATACTGAAATTGAGCATTCCAACCTTTGGCCACAGTCTCTAATGAAATCTTTGCAGAAGAGGAGGAGTAATTGAGGGCCAAGCAAACCGGCAGTGATTATATTTTCCACTTCCTCAAGGACGATGGTGACTTCTGACTGATGTACAGAAAATAACTTCTATTTCATCTGGACCATGCAGTGCAGTCAGTTGAGACAGAGTTGAGTTCAGTTTTGGTCTTGTGCTGCAGTAGAATCAACAAAAGTGTGAGAGCATGAGCCCAAGTTCATACTTTTCCTAAAGAGCAGTGTGAGCTATGGGCTGAGACACAAGGACAGATCAGAAAATAGAAGGAGAAGAAAAAAGTAGACGAAGGTTAGAAGAGAAGATGGTGGCCATTGTTCCAGAACACTGTTGGCACTGTGACTTCAGCTGGCTTCAGCGAAGATCTGTGCATCATCAGTCTCAGTAGAAAACTTTTCCGATATTATAGGTAGAAGGGCTCAGATGCCTCGAGTTGCATAGCACTGATCACAAAACAGAAGTTACCACACAAGCATTTTGCTGTAAATTCACAGTTTAATTTAGGCTTAGGTCATTGTTTGCATGCTTGTGTTACTGGCTTGTGTGTAGGCTTATTTTGTGATAAGTGCTATTCAAGGTGCCTTGCCCCGTGTGCCAGCTTCAGGACTCATGGTGGAGTACCAGTGACTATATATAACTTGGTTCCAGTAATTCCTCACCGCTTTGGATACTGTCCTATCAAGATGCTATTTTTGGGTTTGTACTTATTTTTCTATAAGGTGGTAATGATTCATCCTCCATCAATAATCTGCTTTTAAAATTCTCTTCTTTAATAAAATATTCTTAACGATTAAAGTGTTTTTCTTCAGTCTGAAAAAAAAATTGATTCTTTCACTAATTTTATGTTTTCTGTTTATAGGAGAGGTCTTCTCACAATCTATATGGCAAATCAAGTAAGTAGTCCTTTATTTCAAGAATAAAAACATATAAGGGCCATTGGAAATGTCTTGTTTAAAGTTGATGGATGTGGAGATTCATTGCCTTTTTTTAATTGTTGCTGGATTTTTCTTTAAGAATTATGCATAATTAGATAACTAAAACTATTGTAAGAAAACGTTGTGATCAGAGGTCTTTCAGAAGTGGCTTTAAAGCAGAGGCTGAAATGTGGTTGATTGTACTATGCTTAAAATTTCATGTGTCATATCCCTGAGATAGTAATTTTGTATTTCTCCTCTGTAACAGAATGGCATGTGGTACTTAAATGATGATTACTTTACAGATGAGAAATCCAACACCATATACTTCAGTTTTGTAATTAATAGTTTCTCAAACTTATATCAGCTGTTGTGCATAGAAAAATTTGCCACTTGGTTGTATCAATTTAAATTTTGTGTTATATTTCTTACACTCTCTTTCAAATAAATAACATTTAACTAAATTATGCTTTGTGCATTAACTTTTTCCTATATGAAATGATCTGTTACTTGATTATACTCCTTTAGGAAAGATGTTATTTTGCCAAAGGAATTATGTAAAGTTTTTCTACAGTTTGAGTTGCATAAATAGTCACAGAAACTACAAAAAAGAAGACAATTTAAGAATTGTGTTCAGACTACTGAGAGAGTTTGCTGGAGCCTCAGTAGAGTCATGCATGAGCTGAACTCTGATGGTGATGATAAGATTAGTGACTAAAAGGGGTGAGACAAAGGCAATGTATCATAGTACAAATTAGGGTGATAAAATTGATATGTTTTCTTCCGTCCTTGTAAAGTCATTGTTGATGATTTGTAATTCTGAGTATTTTGTGGTGGCAGAACTTTTGGAAGGAGGTGATATCATGACATATTTTAGCAGGTAAATATCCTGGAAAGTGCCTTTATGCATTTACCAAACCCATTACATAGTTCTCTCTTTACCAAACCCATTACATAGGTCTCTCTTGAATTCTGGTGTTTAGCAATTTCTTTTAGGCAGAAATTGTTTCTTGGGTTGTTCTGTGTTCATAGACTCTGTCTTTACAGATAGACTCATGAGGAGAACTTACAGACTTCAGAAGAGAATAAATTAATTTTTGCTTTTTACTTTGTTATTGTCAAAGTACCATTTTAACTTTCATAGCTTCTTGACTTGTATGGCTCTTGTATACTCTGTCCTTTAGGACTCCTTTTCTTTATGAAGTTTTTTTAACCTAATTTGAAAAGGTGACAAATTCTCCTTTTGAAATTTAATTAATTAGATGTTCAGACTCCCATTAATGCATGGGAACAAGGTTTGATTCCTGCAAAGAAATCTTAACTTGGGAAGTTTTCCTTGAATTCAGAAGGGTGACTGTGTAGAAGCTTCTTATTCAGGAAACAGCGGTTATAAGGACAGTGATATTTATTTGGACATACCATGACTCCTCTGGAATGGACTTTCCAAGAGAAGGGGACAATAGGTGTGCTTAAACAGCAGCACCTCTGAGCGTCCCGATTCTGAGAAAGCTGTCATTGTGTTCACAGCTCTAAGGCTGCAATGCCACACCGTTCACCTGGTGTTGGATGGAGTTGTGAGGGAAAAGTCAAGCCATGCAGTTACATTTTGTGGATGCCATTCATTCATTTGTGGATATTCTCTTCAGCATAGTGGCTTATTTTAGTCACAAATCTTTGGTGAAGCCAAGGCTGCCAGGGTTTGCTCTGTAAACTCTCACGTGATCATGTCATACTTACCTTGTTTGCAAGTCCAGTGATCACAGTAAATGTTTCCCTATTTGTGTTGCTTATCTTTGGCTTAGAACTTCATATGCTTTGATAAGATTCGCTTATAAATTTACTAAGCCTTTAAAACATTTATTTCTGTCAGCTTTAGATTGCAGCATGCCCCATTTTGAAAGCTGGCACATTTTAAACGTTAGTGATGGCAGATTGTGAAATTAGCCTGCATTTCTTGCATTCTGTAAAACTCGTGTCAGGACCTGTTGAGATGTTAATGGAACTAAATGTACTCCTTTGTTTTGTTTCACGTTTCGCTACACTGTGTTTTGCAGCCTGAGCAATAATAATTAAGGCTTTTTGTGTGATTCTTCATGTGCGCCTTTGCCCAGGTAGGCAGGAGGTAACTGTAATTGCTGTTGGTTATTATAAGTGATTATCATGACTATTGCTGCAGTGAATTTTTATAGCCAGATTAGGGCTTTTAAATCGGAAAATTTTATTCCTATTGTCCTGTTGGCAGTATGTGACAATTTGTCCTCAGAGATGAATTTACTTAGTGGAAAGGGGAAAGGTGTGTTAAATCTTTATGCATGGCTGCTGTTTCTCATTTCAGTGAGTGAAATGCAGTAGAACATGAAAGGCAGTGGGGTCTAAGGACTCTTGTTCTAAAGGTGGCATTTTTATTGTTTTTTTAATCTGGATCTACTAGAAACTTGTGAATGAAAACATGTGAATAAGTGTTCAGGTTCATTTTAAATAAGTCAGTGATTATAGATTTATGTGAACCTGAACTCCCTAGCTGCATGTCCTTGTTACATACATGATAACATGACAGATTAAAAATAAGATATTTAGGCTATATATGCTTTATGAAAAAATAGAATAAAATGGTGTTTTAGACTAGCTTGCAGCTAAATTGAAGCCGTATAAGAATGTACTTAGGTTTTTGATTTTCTTTTTTCTTCTTTTTTTTTTTTTTAAGGGATAGGAATTAGAAGTAAGCATAGGACTGAAGCATTTGTAGCTTCAATTTAATGTACAGAGTCTAAAATCAATTTCTGAGCTTCTCACTGGAAGTCATTTGAAATTTTTAGAAGTAAATTAGTATGCCTAAATCCTAACATTGTTTAACATGTGGGTTTGAGACCTAAAGTATCTGTAATAGCGCAGAACAGAGTAGTGGTAATCAGTGCTGTGGACCACACAGAACCATGGAGCTTTCAAGTTCTATTTTGGATTGCATGTATTAAAGTCACGAAATTTCTAGGATCATGAGATATGCATTGGTAGTGAACATATAAGGTGATCCTTCACGGATAATTTGAGATCAAAAGGAACCCCAAGATTCCAGCAAAAGGTGGAAAGTGAAATGTAATCTTCCAGTTATTTTTATCTGGAACAGTAGATGATATTAATGACTGTCCATGAAGACGACCTATAGCTCTTACATTTCCAAACAGTCAAGGCATACTTTGCTGTGAACAGCTCAACAGTTGAGTTGCTTTTACTTTGAAGGAACTGTACCTTTGGATTGAGGTTTGGCTTTTCTAGTGTTGAGAGCAAAACAAGCAAAGGCTGCCCTCAATATGCAAGATAGGAAGAGACTAATCTGAACTAGGACTGATTTGATATAAAGCTTTTTTGAGTAAGATAACTTCAGAAAAATTGCTATGTTGTCATTGAAATACTACATCAGAGAGGAGGCAGTTATCCTAGCATGTGCTGAGCTGCGTGCTAGGTTTGAAATTCAAACTGTGCATCGCTACATCAAAGTCTTTACTCATTCTCTACTAGGACTTCTGATGTATGGTGGGCTGCTTACAAAGTTGTAAATGTTAACATTAATAAGAGGCTCTTGAGGGTCATGGATTAAATGATACAAAGCTTAAGCATAAGGTGAAGCAGCTGGACACAAAAGGCAGAGTGATGCTTTTAAGGGCTGTTTCTTGAGAGTGATGGGAGAAAGAAGTGTAGGGGGATGTCCCAGCCATAGAGAAAGCATTAATGAGTGGAAAGTTATAAATTTGGAAAGTAAGATAAGGAAGATAGGAAGAAAAGGAAGTGGAGAAACACAATCTGTAGGTAAAAACCGAAAATATATTGTGGCCACAGATGTGGAGCTTGACTGACATAATAGGAATTGGAGTGTGGGAGAGTTAGAGGTAAAACAAGTGGAAGAAAAATGAGAAAATGTAAAGTTTATTAGTTAAAGCAGAGAGCAGGTGATAAAGAAAATGATGGTTTTTCCAGGAAAGGATTGGATTAATTTAATAATTAATTAATATAATGAAAATTTTAGGAAGACCCCAGAGAGACAGAGAGAGATGATATTATTGGTGTCCTGGAAATAGAAGTTGGGGAAATTGTCAGCAATTGCATCTGGACAAAGTTGGCACAGAAATCTGAGGATCCTGAATCTTATTTATTCCTATGCTGATGTTGGGTCATTGGTGCATCTGCTGTTTGTGAAGTACTGCACACAGATCCTCATACACAGAGGAAGAGATGCAATTTAATCAAGTACTGAATGAGTTGATCAGTGGCATTCCAGTGGGTGATGCTCTGCTTCTGTATGTGGTAAAGTAACACAGCTGAGCACAGATTTTTGCTATTTTAAAGTAGTCCAAGCAGTTTCACAGCTGAATTGCTTTTCAGTTGCATAAACCAGCTAAATCTGGGTTCATTTTGGCTGTATCATTGTTTATTCCAGCTAGTCAAGTGTGAAGGTTGCATGTAAGTTGTGCTCTCGAAGCTTGAAATACTTGGTCTAGGAGTGTGCATAAAATAGTGAAACACAGACTCAAGAAGAAATCCCTCAGGATCTAATGGAGAAATGAGAATCCAGTGCTCTTCAGTCAACTTTAACTCCAGATATTTGTATGATTTTTTTACGGGGTGAAAGTCATAGTGATTCGAAATATCACAACATCTTCATGCTGTGTAATATTTAAAAAACCTTGAAGCTATTAGCCTAATTTCAGATACCTGGTACACACAAGAGAACGAAGCAGATACCAAGCTTGACAGAGTTATGGCACAATATAGAACATGGTTCAAATGTTTGAAGCCAAGAGCCCTCCGATATCACTTTCCGTATACACTAAATTTGTTATTGTTTTATGCTTTGTGAGGGTGATAGGTGGATGGATGAAAGAGGAGTGAGACTTGCTGTGGCAAGAGAAAAAACAGCAACAGAAAACTGCTTTTAATCTGTGCTTTGCTGATCCTGTAGTTTTAACTTTTTGCTAAAGGCAAACTGGTAATATTGTAAAGGAAGGTACTTGCATGCAAGAAATGCTCTGAACATTCCTAAGTGATTTTTCTCACCAGCTTATCAAATGCTTTCTGTACAAAATTGCTGATGTGTCTGAGTTGTTACAGATGTCTCAAGGAATACCTTGTGCCAGTTGCAATTAAAAGAGGGAGGATACTATGAATAATGTAGCTTGAAGGGTGTTTTTGTTTTGTGGAGTTTTTAGGGTAATGTGCTATCATTTGTCATTAACGTAACTTGCAACTCTGAGAAATTATCACTCAGTGAAGTTACATGCTATAAAACATTGTGTACCAATTCAAAAATATCCTTTAAAATGAAAAGAAATCAATTGTCACTTCTTTGTTTGTAAATCTCTGAAATAATAGGTATTTAACACATCCCGTTTGTTTCAGCAGAGCATTAGATTTGGCTGCACAGTTTATTCATTGGAGCACAAAAAAGTGTTCTCTGTTTAAACTTACTAAACGGACATTTTACAAACAGGACTAGCTGCCACCTTTTCTTCTCCATTGGGAACAGTTTCATCTTAGTCAAAAGATAGAGGCAATCCAAACTGAAGAAGGACAGGTGGATTTATATATTTACCAAATGCATGTTTGGAACCTTTCAGTTGTAATAAAATGAATTTGACCACTCTTTCCTTGTCTTTTTACATAATTAAAGTTTTGTTGTGTGCTTTCATGTAATCCTTAGTACTAACATTATACAAGGACTGCCACGATGTGAGAGTTTAGCTATTCTTTTAGCATATTATCCAAGATAGCAATAATTGGATTTTTTTTATTTTTCTAACATTTCAGAAGTAATCTCCATAACTGAAAGTGCATCAAGTAAATGCTTGAGACACTTGTCTTCCAGGATTGTTTCACGACTGTTATCTGTACCCCGATTCTGGAGTGACAGTGGCTTTGATTACAGCAGCAACTGGCAGGAAATGTATATTTATTGTCTAAGGGTGTCCAGATTCCCCCTTCATTCCTGGTGTTGTCACCTTTTAAGTTGATAGTATGCCAGCTAAGATAAAACCGTTGCTTAGTTCCTTCTTTCAAGCAAAAAAGCCTTGAGTACCAGGTTACTTTTGTTGTTAGAATAGTAAGTGGTTTTATTTTTTTGTTTATGTAAGTTACTGTTGGAACAACAGAAGTACTTTGATATTTGATTTTCATTAAATATGAGGAGAAATTTCTTCACAAAAAGGG
>VYZT01067943.1:0-15881 GCA_013400735.1 Pomatostomus ruficeps | reverse complement strand
AATTGACTTCCCCTGTCATAAAGTCATGAGCAACCTATTTTTTTCTCATGTTAATCATAAGTCACCATTTTGCTTTTATGCTTGAAGAGAAACACCTTAGAGTACCACAGGCAGTAACCAGAGAATGGTTTTCATCCAAAGGTCAAGTCTGAATCTTATAGAAATTTCCATTTTTATGCCATCTGGATGCAGGTAGTACAGCACAGTATTTAGATCAAGATCACTGTTAATAGCTCTGGTGATGGAAACTTCCCTCAGGGTGAGAGTCTTTAACAAGGAAATGTCAATGCCCCACTCAGAGAGAAATAATCTTCTGAGATCTAACAATGATTTAAGTGACCACCGTTGGGATGCCATGGTACAAGTGTGTGATGTATCATCAATACTGCAAACACAAGTAAAATCTGTCAGGGAGAACTGGGAACCAAGTAGAAAATTCTGAGTTTCTCCAAGTCCATTGACTGAGATGCTTTTGGTTAAAAGCCAGGAAATCTCACATAGTGCTCTGAAACCTAGTCCTTGGCTTCTGTTAGCCCAGTAGTTATATTTGGTCTGGATCTCAGACTCTTATTTGACCCCATATCACTGACAGAGAAGATCAAGCAGGAAACCTGAAAATGCTGTCCAAGTGGCCAGTGATGTAAGTACAACACAGTAAGTTTGGGATTGGAGCTGGTGCTATGTTTATTTCATGTGATGGTATGGAAAATACTTGACATGCCTTGGGATGTTGTTCTGCTGTCAACTTCTTACTGATGTTGCTGACTGTCCTTGGCTCCTGAAATGAGGACTGTTCCAGAAGTCATATAGAAAGACACCTCTTCAACCTCCTCCCATCAGAGATTCTGTGGGATGCCCTGAGACCTGTTGTCAGACTTTTCTCAGAATCATGCTCCAGTTCAGTTTTAGAAATTTTTTTTCACCTTTTTTTTTTTTTCCTTCAGGGACTTTGAAAGGACAGCTAAATTCAGGAGAGGTATGAGACATATTTTTTGTGGTCCCAATTTTAATTTATCAGGAACTTAAATGGGCAGAAAAGATGAGAAAGAGCCCATATAAAGACCACTGACTTTTATTTGGGAATCAGTCTTATTGATTAATCTTTCTGCTTCCACAGATCACTTGCTTTTAGTGATAAGTTTTTTATAATTCTGTGAATTCTTGTCATTGATAATAAGATATTGGGTTAGCTGGATCCTCCTGGCTCAATTGCAGCTGGTTCCATTCACAATGGCTCCAAATGCCTAATTTTCTTTTAAATTATTTGTACCTTCTCATAGACTGAGAACAATTTTTTGTCCTATACACCACTGTTACAGCCTCTCTCAGAGGAACTTGACTCAAGGTCACCTGTCTGCCCATTTTACATTACTTATTAAACTCACATAGAGCCAAAAATTGTTTTAAAAAAGAAACAAGTTAGGTTTGTGATAAGTTTTTCACCATGAAGAGAAATTTATGGAATCCTAGAACAGTAAAGCTGCAAATTGATTTGTGTACTATTCACTTTTACTGATGCTGTGGGATAGAAGCAAGTCTAATTTTGGGATGCCTTTGCTTTTCTGTTCTGGACCTGTGAATATTTCAGAGTTATGTGTGTAATTGCTTTTAAGAGATTCAGGAAACCACCTAGAAATTTGTTTCAGTTGTGAAATGGGAATTTTATTTTAGAAGTTATCTGTAAACTCTGTGAAGAAAACTCATATTAAGGTAAGGTATCCTGAACTTCAGGCACTGGGACAGGAGGCAGTCTGTGCCTGTAGCTGCACTCCTGTGCCTGGTGCTGCTGTTCTGTTGCTCCCCAGGAGAGATCCCAGCAGGTATGACTCACTGCTGTGCTGTTGTACCAGGCTCTCCACAAATATGATTCATGATACACTTCACAATGCCAGTATTCTCTCTGGGAAAGGGAAGCTCTTCTTAATAATAACAACCAGTTAATTTGGAGCTGGTGTGTCTAGTGCGTAGCTTGGCTTTGCAAGCAGGATGGAGGAGCCAAGTTCCTTCCCTGAATCTGTGCAGCCAGGTAACACATGAACAAATCCTGCTCAATGGGTGGGAATCACAGAGGTGCTTAGCAGCAAATATCAGAGACACTTAAAGGAGGAATAAACATATCCTTTTCCCCTGTCTACCCCAGTCCTAACCAATTGGCTTTCATTTCTGCTGCCCCAGGCTGCTACCCTACTTCCAGCCGTCTTTGCAGGGGGAACGTGAGGGTTTTCTGAGTGGTGGTGCCTCTGAGGGCTCTTCTGGAATAACACAGTTTATGCTTTCCCCTTTACTCAATGCAGTGTCTAAGGGCCCCATCCAGTTGAGAAACAGTAACAAGAGCAATTAAAAAGGATAAAATAATGTAATGTTGCTACTAACCATCGTCTAAAATGATAACAGTCTGTAATGTACTCTAATTATCTAATTAATTATACTAATAATCACTAATTAATGCATATTTTAAGACATTGGGAAAATGTGCTTTCAAAGTGCTGCACTATCAACTGTCTGGCTGTATTTGTGATTCGACATTGAAAATGCTCACCAGAAAAAACACCTCTTGTCTGTAGCAGAGCAGATTTTCTGAGGGGCATGCAGAAGTCAAAAGACATTACTTTCCTTCAGTGACTAGGAAAATCTGGAGATCACTTGGAACAGTATTGGGGAAATACTGGTATTTTCCTCTCAGCCATGAAGGTGCTTTGGATAATAAACTCCTCCTATTCACCACTTTGCAAATTTGCTCAGAAATGTTTCCAAATAATGACACTAAAGTGTCTCTAGAACAATGTGAGTATATAAGACTACCATTGTGTCTGGAAACACTTCTGATATTTGTCTAAGCTGGAGCGGACTTTTGATTTTTAAAAATAGATATTTATTAATAGGAAAACTTTGTGACGGGCATATTTTTTCCTTACACAGAAGAGCGTCTTTCCTGCTTGAGCATGTGTGCTTATTGCTGAAGTGCATTGTAAATTCTGTGCTTTTTCTGCTTTGAATGAGTCTCTTCTATGTTTTCAAAAGCCACAATTTCTACTCATAGACTTGCAACAGTCTTATGAGTGTGGCATAGAAACTATCCCATAATATCCTTCAGAGACTTGAGTGGGGATGGTTGTCCCAAAACCAGTCATTAGTCCAGGGTGATTGTTTCTTCTCCTATGCAAGAGTCAGCTGGGAGGTGTGTATTTTAATCTCAGTTCTGCCCTTGCAGGAGGTTTGAAATCCCATTCCATCGCCTACAGCGTGCAGGGGTTGCTGTGTGAAGGAGCTTCAGGAGTGCTGTGCTGGCTGGCTCTGAGGAGCACTCTGTTGGGCTATGCTTTAGCAATTTAGGACTTGGATAGATGCTGTAGTGGGCACTGGCAGCCTCTGGTTTCTGTTTGGGAGGTAGTGGTTGCCATGGACCATGCTCAGGAGAGAGCAGTTTTTCCAAAGCAACAGGAGAAAGATAAGAGGAGCAGAAACAGTTATTTCATTAGATGTCCAAGCTATTGTCTTTGTCATCCTGTTCCCAGGGTGGGAGGGGAAGCAATGTATGATAGGGAATGAATGATGCCTGGAAAAAAAGCATTATGCCTGTTTCTGGTTTATATAAATTACAGGTAAGCTGAAGGCTGTCATCACAAAGGGATGCTGGAATTGACAGGTTTTGTGCATAGGATGTTGAAAACTTAGTTCCAAAGAACACTTGTTCTGTACATAAACTTGAGACTTAAATTTTTTAACTACCTGTTGTTTTTACTAGAAGTTTGGGCTGGATTTATGTTGAGTAGGGGGTTGTTTTCTATTTTCTGATTTCTAATTTCCCTGAAAAGTTAGGTGTTTATACAGTATTGAAAGTATTCTTAATAAAAAGGAAAAGATTCAAAGTGAGCCAGCCTCTCCCCTCCCTATTTTTCTCACCTAATCAGTCAGCCAGTCGTAGTTGATTGCATCTTATCTATACTTGAGCACACTCCATTTAATCAAGATTAAACTTGCTTTTGCAAGTTGTAAAAATCTGTCAGTGGTAAAATTAAGAACAGTGTGATTTTTAGTTGGCACTGTATTTACCAACATCAACAGAAAATGAATAAAACTGTTTATTAGACATCAAAATATATTTGTGAAAGACAAGCTCTTTTCTTTCCCAAGAACTTTCAGCTCAAAGAACAAGGTATAGGTTAGATTGATAGGAAGTGGGAAAACCAGAGGAGCAAAGAAGCAGAACAGGGAATTTTATGTATATAAATCAGTAACGAAAGAGAAGCTTTCTCAAAATACATTTGAAAAGGTGAATAGATGTTCAGATGGACTATGGGTATAGATGAAGTTCCAAAGGAAAGACAATATCGTGAATCTGAACCTTATTTTATTAGTCATGGACCTTATATTTTTCCCTGAGGTTAAAAAAAAACTGCATAGGACCAAATCTGTAACTTCAGTAACAAAAAATAATTCTTCCTAGAGTAGTTGTAATAATTCACTGTAGGAGCCCTGTGTAATCATTTCTGGGTTTCTGTCATCATCTAGATTCCCGGGGGTGGGTAGGATATGTTAATTAGGGAACCAGTCTCCCTTGGGAGAACTGGGGAATCTTCTCTCCAAGCTCTGAGTCTGGCAGGGTACTGCCTTGGAAGCTCAGTCACACCTGAACCCAGGATAGGAAGTTCTGATCTCCATTGCTACCATATTTCAAGCTCTCACTCACACATACTGGCAGGTATTGGAATTTTCCTTAGGAAGCTGGGAAGCTGAAATACCATAATACATAATCTCCTTGTAATTTTCTACTTAGCTGAGTTTACCACAAGGTTAGAGGAAGATGTTTTTTCCATGGAAGATTTGGAAACCTTTTTTGTGGGCAACTTTTGAGTACTTTTGGTAAATATTCAGGAACACAGCTGTGCAGCGGTTTCTCCCAGTATGGCTAGGTAACCACATGGATAATCCTTACAGCAGCACTGGTTTGAGGGAGAAAGGCTGTCCTAGTCAGGATGGGTCAGGCTGGCTCTTCCCTTCCTGCTGCTCTAAGTCCCAGGCTGGCTGCTCGTAATCCTGTTTTATCCTAAGTGTCTGTGGCAGGCATCAGCACAGTGCTCTGCGTGCAAGGGGAGATGGTTTTGTCCATGAGAAGTGGAGAATCAGAGAAAAGGCGTAAGCATTTCTTTTTTACTGTATATTTAACCATGTTGGGAAGAATGGCCAAATGGCTCTGGATTTTGTACTTTTTTGGTGATTTTAGCCTATAAACATTTGAAGCAGCTTTGGATTTTTTCTGGTGTTCGAATGGCTCAGGCAGAGATTGCTGAGGCACTGTTTACCACAGCTCAGATATGGAACAGCTGTTAGGCTTCTGGATTCTTGTAACATTGTTAATATAATTAGGTTGCATACAATTCACTGTTCCAATCTAATTTTTCAGTGATGCTGCTTTTGACATTCTGGAGAGAACATTATCGTCCCTCTGTACGGCTGGAGTTTAAACATCTTTTTCTACCACTGAATGATTTTCTTGTCTTTTCTTTTAGAGAAACATATCCTTTTAAAAATTTCATCTTGCAAGAAAGAGCGTTCCCAAAACATTCCTACTGCATGCACATTCAAAGAGTTCTCTGTTCAAAAGCAGAAACCTAATTGTTAGTGAGTCACTTTCAATGTCTGATTCTGTTAAATATACTGCAGATGAGATCTAGGCAAAGATAAAAGGAATTTTAATCCTGAATTGAGGAGAGCAGCTTTACAGTAATAGCTTGACTACACAAGGGAGGAGACCCTTTTGTGATTTGCACATGAAGTTATTGTTTTAAAATCTCCTTTGAAAAGAACAGATTTCACTGTTTAGTGTGACCCTTAGTCCAGTTGGTTTTAATTCAGGATAAACGTTTTGGCTTTTTCTCTGCAGGTGCAATTTGCTATTGACACACGTACAATTGTTATAGTGCTGTTATCCTGATTTTCTTTGTGTCCTTTAATCACTTGCTGATCCAGTATTTCCTCCATTTTTTTTTTCCTCCTTGTGTAAATACTCAGTGACCTCATCTCATCTCTGTGCACACTGCAGGGCAGCTGGAAGCCTTGCACGTGATGCTCTTCTCTCCTCCTCTCCCCACCCCCCAAACACTGGGGTCTGAATAGTTCTTAATGAAATTTACATATGCATGAAAATAAAGTCTTAAGCACAGGAAACCAACATGCAGAGTTGTATTAATATTGTGAGTTCTACAGTTCAGGGTTTTTATGTGCAAACTGTTATCATAGCTGTGTCTGTACTAGTCCAAGATCAGTTTTCCAGCAATGGCCCTGTGCTTGTATGTGCAGCCCAATGACACCTTGTGTGAAAGTTTTGCCACTTCTTTTGATCTCACACTAGTTAGGAATGGGCATAAGTTTGATAACCTTCTCCCATCTATTGTGTGAATGAGGTAAATAGCACTTTCCTCATTCCACAGGTATGGACAGACAAACTGACTTCTTCATTAGCAAATAGAAGTTGTGTTGCAGAGCCAAAAATACTTCCTCTGGTTATTAACCCAGTCCTTAGGAATGTGGCTGGGAGAGGATTTTGCTGTATGTAATTTCTTCTTTGGAAGTTTGTACAGAAGCTTTGCAGTTGTTCAAGGACAAACTAACAGCAGCAGTCTCCTGATTTTCAGATTACATCCAGCTTGCATATCTGAATTGAGTAACCAATATAGAGTGCACACCTTGGGATTCCAATTCTACAGGCATCCCTTAACTCTCTATTGTTACTTCCCAGAAGAAAGTATTCCTTTGAGATTTTTGTCTCATCTTTTTTGTAGAAGGTTCCCGAGGGAAACAACTAAACCTCCATATTCCCATCGTCCTCGTTTATCAAAAATTCAGTTACTAGAAATGAAAGTCCAGTATTGCTTGCCCTAACCCAGTGCCCATGGAAAATAGTGTGTTACCCTTCCTCTGTGCCTTTTTTTCTCATTTTCATATTTTCACCCATTTGCAAGGCCACCCTACCAGCCTTCTTGCAAAATAATGCCAGTCCTTCGATTGTTCCTTGGCAGTAGTTTTCTGTACCCCCACTCTTTCCTATTGCTTTCCTTTGGAGTTTCTCTCATTTCCAATTCAGGCAGGTGGCCTCCCTCTTCATCAGTGTCCCCAGCAAGTCCCTCCACTTTGTAACGGCTTCCTCACATACTTTGTGACATAATTATCAGACAACATATGAACTCTAAAGTATTCACTGTGAAGCAAGACAACAAATTCCACTTGCTGAACATTGGTTTCTGAATTTCATTGACACCCACTTAAGCATTAAGTTATGTTTGTGGATTTTTTTATACCCTCTTTATGCTTCTGTCCATCAATCTCCATATCTGTATAGTTCACTTATTTTGATCATCCCTTTATTTCCTCTTTCAGATTATTATTAGTAGTAGTAGTACTTCTCCTGTTTCTGTGTTTTTAGTGAAACTTCATGTACTCCTCTGTGTTAGTTTTCTTGAATTTCCTTATTTGTATGATTACCTTATCCTCTTTGATTTCTCTTAATTCAGCTTTACTCATCTGAATATGTCTGATCATAACCTAAAGACAAGTGAGAAGCACATCACCAATGAGAATGCCAGCAGCTGGACAGTAACATTTTCAAGTTCTGCTGTCCAGGCAGTGTAACTGGACCTTACAGTATGTACATAAGCAGAAAATCGTCTCAGAACTAACTCTGGGCATCCTTCTTGCACCTTTCCACTGTGTCTGCTGCCATCATCAAAAAAACTACACAAACTTAGTGTTATTAACTTTCCATTTTGCAGAGGCTCAGGCTGTGTCTACACAGAATTGTTCTGCTTTAGCTAATGCAGTAGCATTAACACTGGAGGCATAAACCTAAGCTTCTGGTACAAGAATTCAAGGAATCTGTCCTTAACTGTCTGCTTTCTTTGTGTTTTAATAGTAGGAATAAAGTTAACATGAGAGTGCTTCACTGTGTTGCAATCACAGCTCCATTTTGGTGTATGGGCATAGTCTACAGCATTAGAAAAGAGAAATTTCTCTCTACAGTGTTGTCAATTTCCCCTGTATTTTTATTAATCATAAATTTTGAAAAGGGGTATATAATCTAAATCTCCAGAAAGAGTACTCTAAAATTTTAAAATTTAGCTCTATGTACAGCCTGCAGGAATTTAACTTTTTCTCTGCAAGTCTTCAAATATCCTGTCTTTAGCACATGTCCAGGTCATGTTCTGTGACTGGTGCACTTGTCCGTTCTCTACCCTTCTGTTTTCTCTTTGATCATTTCTTGCAAAAGAATGGAGCAAAAGCAATATAAAGCTGATTATATTTCTTTCACATAATCTATCACTGTGATTTTATCTAATAACTTGTCTAACAGCTTTGTTTTCAATTCAGGCTTTAGAAAAATTTAGCTAAGTCAAATTGATCTCATGACTGCCATGCAAATGAGCATCTATCCTCATTCTGCTGAGAGAAGATAAATTTTTAAGCTGGGTCATTTAGTCATAGCTTAATATAGAGAAAATCCACTGCTTGAAACATTTATTGTCTCCTATAGTAAAAAAAAAAAAAAATGAAACTTCAGCCCTGATAATGACATCAGTGGTTATTAAAGGGTGAGGTTTTTGGGTCACCATTAATACAGTTGCCATCAAGTCAACTGAAAGTCTCATACTGCCTCCAGATGGACTTATATCAGGCATTTAGGTAAGAGTATACAACATATGTTATAATTCCTTTACTGTCAGCAAATACATAATTTCTCTCTCTCATGCTATATCCTTGAAAGAGGTCAGATATAGAAGATGGTTCTTCAAAACAAGGGATTGTAACATGGAAGAGGTAACTTAGAATACTGGGAGAGTATTTTTTAATATAAAAATGTGTTTTCTAAGCCTTTTTTCATAATTTTATTTACTTCTCAGACCAATTCATTGAAGGGCTGCTGATCTGAATACCAGAAGGTTAAAGGTATATATGCAGGAAGTTTGTCATCATTAGTTCAGCTCAAAAAGATGTGCATCGTAGCTATATTTCTACTCATGACATTTGACTGAAGATAAAATATTGTTTCAGATAAATAAAGGGAAGCATTATTGTAAAAAATGCCAAGTTTTTAAGATTTTAATAAGGTTAAGATTTTTTTTGCTGATAAAGAGATCATAAAGAAAATAAAAGAATGCTAGTGAAGAGGAAAATGTAGTGAAAAGAAAATAATAGATCAATAATAACTGATCTATTTCTTCAAGTCCTAGAGGTAAAAAATTGAAAGTGTAGTGAAAAATTATGTACTTTTAAGAGAGAATATTGCACTTCAATCATGGAACTCTAAGAGTTAATATCAGATTATTCAAGTAGTTTGAACTAGCTTGAGATTTTGTGCTGCTTGTTAGATATCAGGAGAGGGAGCAGATTGTCTTGTTTTTAAAAATGTACTATAGTGTCATGTGTGAAAGTCAAGCTCCCTCTCCTCCCTCTTGGAAACTGTGCTTGTTTCTTTTATTAGCAGAAATTTAAATAAAATTTACAATGGTACCTTGATATACAGTAAAGTATGCTCTGACTTCTGGAGAAAATGCTTACTGCTGATACCTAAGGAGTGCTAACGATAGAGGTTAACCATTCCTGACCCTCTTTTTTGGCATATTTCACTCTCTTCTGACAAAAGCCAGGAATTTCAGTCTTATTCTGGCAGGAATTTGGGGGGGGAAGGTTAAGCCCTTTGGCAGCATGTGCAGAATGAGCAGAAATGCTGGCTTCATTGTGTCAGCCTCAAAGGAAATTTTTTCTCTGGAGCAGCTGTCAAGGGAACTAATGAAACACTGAGCATTTGTTAACTAACAAGATTGGTGAATAGTGAGTAACTAATTTACCTGGCAGACAGCAGCTCTCTATGAAAACCTTCATTTTGTCATTGTGGGTGCAATAATGATTGTTATCCCTGCTGCTGTTGGGGGCAGACTGTTCTCTTTGCCTCTTCAGCCTTCTGAAATGGGCAGAGGGAAACATAGGAACAGTACAGCAGAGCAGTAGCTGGTACATGATAGTAAAAAAATTGCTGCGGCTCTTGCCATTATTTTGCCACTGGTAGAGACACAGGCAGCTGAAGTGTTGACAATTTACGTGGTTGGGTTGGTAACAGCCGCTTTTCTGCTGTCAAAACCGAGGGCAGAAGATGTTTACATCAACAGGGTAACGTCTGAAAAACAAACCACAACTGGTCCTGACCACCCGATGGAGACTTGGCCCTGGGACCAGTGGAATGGATGGACACATCCAGGAGTGTCACGGCAGTGAGGAAGGGCGGGTGCTCCCTCCTGCCTGGCTGGGTGAGGGATGGACAGCCGGACTGCCCGCAGAGCTCCGGCAGGGGCTGAGTGCAATCACAGCTCAGTGTTAGCTGGCTGCTGCGTGCTGCGCAGCTGTTCCTCAGAGGCAATGACTACAGTCGGTGGCTCCGTAGAAGCAAATGTTTGGAGTGGCACTCCAGAAGGTGCGGAGGGAATGGCCGTGCTGGGCGTCCCAGTGCCCAGTGCTGAACAAAACAGAACTGTGTGAGGCGCTGCAGGACTTCCCACAGCACAGGGTTCTTCCTCTGTGTTGGGAAAGGTGCGTGTCTCATGGTGGGACACAAGCACCACCAAGCTGAACTCAGCACGCTCAGCCAGGCAGCCACTTCGGCTGCACTGGTGGGGAATTATAAGACAGGACTGGGGTTTGAATTGTGCAGAGGCAAATGGGATCCTTTCTCCATAAAGAGTGACAAAATTAAATCCCCTCTGTAAAGTAGACCTTCACATCCTTTTCTTGGCAGCTACAGCAGGGAATCTCTCTTTTTAATTTTAAAAAACTGGAACAGATGGTGCTGCCCACACCTCTTTGCAAGCCCTTTTATTTCACAGACTTTTTGTGAGCAAACTTGAACAGGACCTGGAGGGTTAAACTTGCTTCTCTTCCTCTTGATCGAATTTAAACTTAGCTCTCATCTCCTCTCTGAAGAGTCTGTGCCCCACAAGGTGTTATCTAACTCTAGATAAAGGGTGGACTCCACCCCTGACTGGTATGAAAACTGCCACTGTGCAGAACAAAATGGTGAATGACTGCAGGAGCAATATGCAGAACTGACTTCTGCGTAGAGTGGTTGTCTTTTACTAATTGGCTATCAAAGGTTTCCTTCTTTAAAGGCAAGTAACCATATTCAGCCCCATCAACTGGAGCATTTTTTTTTCTTATAGGTAAACAATTTCAACAAGAAGCAAAAAAGCATTTCTGCCCAACAGCAGGTACTGTCAATATTTTCATACCAACTAATGTTTTGCAATGTGTTCGTACAGAAGGGGAGGAATGGATGTATCACACATCCTTCTGTAATGCTAGGTCATGGCACACAGTAGGATATAAAAATGGCTCTGTCACATCTGTCTTTCATCAGATGCCAGTCCAAGAAATGCTCTATGAAGCTTGGGAGATATTAGCAGAAAAGAACATCTTAATTTTTCTTTCTTTGTCTGGCCTGTGTGTGATGCAGGCCAAAAGGCTATAGCAGATCTGGGTATGCCCAGAAACAGTCTTAGGCAGCCAATACAATTTAACATAAATTGGATACTTACAAATTTTAAATCCTTTTTTGTTTCAGTGATGTCTTGGTAAGAAAAATATCATAATCTGTCCATATGCAGGCTATGGACACCAAGGTCCTGCACATGTTTATGATGTTATTTTATAAATCTGCATGTATTTCCTATTTCCAGTTTTAGCGAAAATATGACTTCAACCATAGGCAACGGCAGTTGTATGAAAACCACCTGTCATCATTCTGAGAGGCCTTGTCCCTGTCATTGCCTCTCAAGAACATCCCAAGTCAGTGTCCAGCTATGGAGAGGTGCAATTCTGAGTGCCCTTAAAAGACCTGAAACAAAGTAACATTCATAAAGGTGTGGTAGTGACCAAGGTGTCTTTATTACACAGTTCAATGACTGCTTGTGCACTCCATGTCTTCTGCCAACTCTATTAGCTACTTGCTCTGAGAAGTAATACATTTAATTAAAAAAAAAAGGAAAAATACCACTCTATGTTCAACCATCCTACAAATATCCATTTAAATATATTTTTACACAAATTCCATAGGTTGACAAGCCTGTATTTGAGAAAAAAATGGCATTTCCTAATCCTGTATTTGATTTTCTCTGTTATGGACTAAATCCAATTCCCTAGAATGGAATAAAACTTGGTAAAATGCGATATTTGTCTTTGTTAATCATGCTGAACACCCACAGCTCAAAAAAATACCGAGGTGGAATAATGAAGCCTCAATATGCATCCTAGCAAATAAATTCTGGAAGAAATGGGCCCCATGCTAATAGCCAATCCAATAATTTCCTCCTGCTGGAAAACCTAATGGAAAACTTTGGAAGTGGTTTGTTGCTTTTTGGGGTTTTTTCTCCCTTTCCCTCAGTAGTTCTCTGGCATGGGTTTTTCAACTATTTTTTCATGGTCAGAAGATGTAGGCATGTCTTATTCTTCCACAAGCTCACGTCACTTACGCAGCTTACCAGTGAACTCTGGGGGCTCCCCAGTTTCCTCACAAAGAGGACCCAGATTCACCTCCTTGGTATCTGTGTCTCCTTATGGATGGCCGTGCTTCTGGGTAGAGCCACAGTGCTAGGGCTGCCCTGATGCAAGTTGTGTCCTACACCCACGAGGGTTTGCCTTTGCCTGAATAACCTGCTCAAGCCGAAATTTGAGGAACAGTGTTAATGACTACACTTGCTAGCACATCCCATCCTTCTCTTTGCCAGCTGCAAGATCATCTCTGGCGTCAGTCTTGGCTGACATGACACTTTAGTCTTACAAGCTTCCTGACCTTATTGCCCTAAGGTTATCCAAAGTCTTACAGGAGTCACATTTTCACAAAGGTGAAGATAACACAGGAAAACCAGAACACCTCTATTCTGCTTACTTGCCTATAGACCATGAATACTTTTTGATCCATCTAATCCACCCCCATCCCCACTCAGTGCAGGGGAGATGATTCATGTGTGGAAGGCTTTGGTGGCTTTGCTGGAATCTAAGCTCTGAAATACAGAGGTCTAGCTCAGTATGTTCCCTGTCCTGAGTCTGAAGGGTTACTGGAGGCTGGATATTGGTAGGACTGATTCCAGCCACCCATTTTATCTTTGGAAGTCTCCCCTCCCTCCTTGTGAAATGAACTTATCATGTTTTATAAAAGGAGATTATAGTCTGACAATTCTGCCTTTCCTCTTAGCCAATTAATAAGCAAATTAACAGTATTGACTCGCACCACATATAATGAATGCATAACTTCTCCTTTTGTCTTCTACTCTAATACTTTCCTTCTATTTTAATTGAAATTCAGTTTGATTTCAACAGTCTTCTTGTCTGTCAATATATGTTTCTCAGTCCTTGCTGTCTGGAATCTCTCTGTTCCTGAGTTACTCCGTGCTGATGAGCAGGTCATAGTCATTGCAGCAGACCCGTATACCACAGATGATATATTCTCATTGTAGCCACTTTTATCTCATCAATTTA
This sequence comes from Pomatostomus ruficeps, assembly GCA_013400735.1. Lineage (NCBI taxonomy): Eukaryota > Metazoa > Chordata > Aves > Passeriformes > Timaliidae > Pomatostomus > Pomatostomus ruficeps. The sequence continues at coordinate 2,363 of VYZT01067943.1, read as the reverse complement.
TATTTGAATCTGTTGGTGTTTGCCCGTTGTTAAAAAAAAAAAATTGATAGTGTTTTATCCATTGATCTATTGTTTTCAAAATACGTTTGCCTTTATTTAGTAGATGTCTTTAAATACAAAACACCATGGATCATGGCAGCTTCCAGGTTTGTTTTAGGCAGAACAAAAAACTTTTGAGGTGGAAAAATGCTCACCAGCACCTAAGCTGTCCAGTGAGTTGCAGAACTTTAGCTGCAGTAAGCTTTTCTCTGTTACTGAGAATCATTTTGATATCTTGTGAAGCTGGGTTATCAATTAGATGAATCAATAGTTTAGTCCAGTGTGATAATTCTCATCTCCTAGCCACACAAATACTGTCTAAGAATTTTAGTCAAACAAGCTTCCTTTCATTTATTATATGCAAGTTACTTTTTTGTATTACAGATGACGTGTAGTGTCCACCGAGGCAAAGACAAAGAGTACTGGGAAAGAATCAGTTCTATATTTTCCATCCCTGACAAGCCTTTGGTCATCACTGGCACTGTGGGATTGTTCAGTTGCTAGCACAAAATACTTCTTCCTTGGATGAATTAAAATAGGAAAGGCTGTGTGTTGAATAAAAATGCACATTTCATAAAGTTTTTCAAGATAATTACTGGTGCTAATATTCTGGGGGTTTTTAGGATTCATGGAAGTTCTTGCAAATAAATTGCTGATGAACTGAATGTACATGAAGGACTAATTTTGACCTCCTTGAATAATGATAGAGCTAACTTGGTACTTTCTTTTTGTGCCTGTGTTAATGAATGACTTTTTGTACTACTTGACTAGATCTAATTTGTGGCATTCTTTCATGTTTCAGGCAGCCAAGTCACATTTTCCTTCCTAAGTATGTCACAAAGATTACCTATCCCTTATAATCACCTATCAAAAGGATTTTGTAATGGCATGAGGAAGAGTGGTGTATTGAGGCATATTTCAAGGACCTGTGTGTAGCAGTCTGCATTTTTCCTTTTAAGCTCAGTTCTAGAGGGGTATTTTAAAAAAACCTGAATTCTCAACAGGGGTGCCATTTTGACTTTGAAGAAAATATCTGCCTTTTCTGATAGAATTAATGTGATCCAAATAATAAATGTTCAGCTTTCACAAACTGCCCAAATAATGCATCTCAATTGTGACACGGGAAACTGCTTCTTTGTCAAAATTAATATCCCAGAGTTACTTGGAACTTAATATAGAATCCAGTTATATCAATTGGAATTTCAATAATTTCTGGAAATTGTTAGGGTGGGTCACAATTTCATTGTGATTTCATCCAATACAATGATTTTGTAAAATTTACATATTTTGGTATGTGGACTTTAAGATTATGTTGCAGAATGGATAAAGGAAAGTGAGCATAGAACGGCTTGTGGCCGAGGAGATGGGGAAACAGCGTAGTCAGTTAGTTTAAGAATGTAAACCGAAGGACACTGTGTCCTTGACGAGGGAACAAGATGCTTGTAGTTAGGCAAGAATGCAGAAGGAGGATGGGAAACAGGAATGTTGGCACTAGCAAAAGGGAAACAAAAAAGGGGGGTTGACTTGCAAAAGCACACCAATAGCACGCTTGGGTTACAGAATATGCATGGGCACATTATGGGGCTTATATTAAGGCATGTAACTGATCAATAAACGAAGCTCCTTGCTAACTCACACTGAGTCGTCTGAGTTATCCCTCCGCAACAAGATTAGGATTGTATTGGGAGGTTTTCTGCTGTTATATCACTACATTTTTTATAGTTAAGCCATTGTTCTGTTCTCTGGGAAAATAAACTGATTTGTGAACATGTAATAAAAAACAAAGAACCTAAAGTTTCAAGCTGATTTTGGTTTCTTACAGGACTTCTATCACCCACACACAGCTGGACCAAGACAAGAATATTCACATATGCTGTTAAGTCATTGGAGTGAAATTTTGATTTAGCTGATATGAACACATTTTATTAATTTCAGTGAGACAACTTCTTCTATGTCTGGGCTGGTTTTGACTGGGATAGGGTTAATTTTCCTCACAGTAGCTAGTATGGGACTGTGGTTTGGATTTGTGCTGCAAACACAGTGTTGTGGAAACAGGGATGTTTTACTGCTGAGCAGGGCTTGCACAATGTCAAGACCTTTTCTGCTCCTTACCCCACCAGTGAGCAGGCTGAGGGTGCTCAATGAGTTCTGAGGGGACACAGCTGGGACAGCTGACCACAACTGACCAGTGTGATATCCCACACTGACCGGCATCATGGTCAGCATATAAAGCATAGAGAAGAAGAAGGGGAGACATTCAGAGTGAAGATATTCATTTTCCCAGGTCCCTGTCACTCATGGATGATGGAGCCCTGCTCTCCTGG
>VYZT01067905.1:0-20557 GCA_013400735.1 Pomatostomus ruficeps | reverse complement strand
TATTATAATTTTTATAAATTTTTTTATAACTTTTATGTCCCTCATTAAATCATGAATACAAGCCTGAGAGAAAACAGTACTAAACAGGGTTCCTCTATTATCTAGAAGTGTATTTGCACTGAGGAGAAACTAATAGCAACTATCTTAATGAATTAATTTGTATTGAATTTAAGGTTCTTTATACAAGCATCATGCCAAAAAGCCCTTACTTTTCCACAAAGATAAAAATTATACTCCATGTTCATTTCACATTTCATAAAACAAGCTGAAACAGAGACATTACAATTTGCCAAATTCAGGAAGAGAAAATATCTTGGGATGAGCTACATATCTAAAATATCAGGCAACAATAATCTGTCACAATATATTGTAAATTTATAGTACTTCCTACTACCCAGACACTTAAATCCAAACCAAAATATTTCAGCATCATATTTTATTTCATTAAGCTCTTGATTAAATTCTACATAAAGCCAAGAAAGTATTATATATTTTATAATATTATAAATAAAAATCTATCTCTAAAGATAAATCTATCTTCTTCCTATGCAAACTTGTTTATGCTAAAAATTTAGTTATATAACTGTTTCAATGCTATGCTCGATTTGATATACCCCAGTAGAAAGCATCACAGTTTCAACAGTATAATCAGTGTTGCTTTATCTTCAGCTTCCAAGCATCGAAATGTGTCCTCTCACTCTCTGGGGCTCAAGTGCCCTGCACTGAAATGCTTACAAATGAGAGGTTTGTGTTCTACCATGGAAAGAAGAGTATTTCAGAGCTGTTGAAACCATTTGCAGAAGAACAACATTAGAAAAGCATTTTTTAATGACCACCTTATTATCTCTGGTATTTTTGAAGCCTCACTGGAGATAAAACAGGACATTGGACTCAACTTGTATGAAACTGACATTTTAATTTTTTAATTTAGACTTGACTTCCAATGTGTAATTACTTAAGTTATAAATAAAGTCTGCACACACAACCAGACTGAACCTTACAATGTTAAAGTACTGACATTTACTCTAATCTTTAAAATGGAAATACTACACTTCACATTACACCAATACTCAAGTGTCCTCTCCAGTCTCTTCTTTCCATAAGTCTTTTCTGGCTACTTCTGAAGCTATTGCCCCACAGGTTTTAAGAATTAAATCCATAATTTTAAAACAATAAAAATAAATTTTCTAAGCTATGATTATATGTATACAGCCTTGTGACCTACCAGTTTTCCAATTTCACAGAATTCTATATACAGAAATATGACCTTAAAATTGCAGCAAAATGTTAAAAGAAAACTAACACTGAGTTTAGTACCACACCTCTTTGTCTTCAAGCATTCTGTCTAATGTGTTTTTTTAAAAAACAATTATTTATCTCTTAAATGTCTTTTTTATCCTGCTGTTTGTTTTCAGCTGTGTTCAGTATTGACTTCTCCATAACTACACACTTACTATTTGTTGCTAATGAAACCATCAGCAAACAAATTGAGCTATGGAGAAATCTACATTAATTGTTTTGTTATTTTTTAACTATTTTTAGGCCTCTGCAAGTAAAGAGTGATTTATCTCGTTGCCAAGAACCTCTAAAGAACTTCACGTATGAATAAAAACCAGATATATTTTATTATATAATTGAAAGCATTTTCTCAAGAAAATGTTTGAACTTTCAGTAAGCTTTTATTTATAATATAGTTTTTTTATAATTTTCAAATACCATTACTGCTAACTAGGAGGAATCAAAATGCTTTTATTCATTTTGCTTATGGGTTTTGCATCTAAATGGCAAATAGTTTTGACTTAGATTCTTCATTATTACTGTAAAAAGTGTTTATCTCAATTATTTGGTCACAAAATCCAACGACTTCTCCTGTCATAATCACAAAATTCCATCCTATCACTATTGCCCTCCAAAAAGCAATAAATGAAGGAGACATAGCCATTTTGGCATGAAAAAAATTCCCTTGGCACTTTTACACTTTACTAACTGATTAACAAAACCTTTATTTGCAAAAATACTCTTGAAGAAGCTCTGGACTGTTGAACTCTTGTTATTCATCTAACATGAATGCTGAAGGTTAATATTTATTTTAAACTGTGAGGCTGACTAAATTTAACTCTGGATATACTCTATAGTAAAATATAATATTCAACATAAAAGAAACTGCATGTTTCCATGCAGGAGTAATTTTCAGCAAAATCCATGACGTCTTAATATGAAAACACCTGCAAGATTTGTTTTTTAGGTTTCATCCTAACACCAGAGTGGTGCAATAAGAACTGAATTGGGAACAAATTCACCTTCTACAAGGAATGTAGACAAAACAGGAAAATATTTCATGGTATTATATAATAAATAATTCATGAGTTATTGTGTTTAAAGAGTGTAATAGAGGAAGGATGGGTGTTTGAAAAAGATGCATAGGATTTATATATCCTTTCTTCTAGACATTAGTGTTAACAACAATAAAAGGCTCTCCTTCTTGAGAAAAGAAGGGTGAGGGGGGAAAAACAACACATTATCTTTTGTGGGTATTCTTCCAGATAGAGCAACATCTTCTACTGACTAGCTTTCAAACATTTGATCATTTTAAAATCGCTAAAGCCCACACAAAATTTTTGTGTAAGATAGACTTCACACAGTGACAAACATTATACTTACAGCATACACTGGAAAACAGTACAGTTTCAATGCAAAATTATCAAAGAAAGTACTCTGCAAGAGTTGATAGAGTAAGTTATGAATAATGCTTATTGTCTAGAGAAGGTTTGAATTTCATACATTTTTAAAATAAACTTTGTATTAACAAATGACACCAGCACAGAACCTATCATCATAGCTTATTTACACTCAGTTGTAGAAGACCTAAGTTGTAGATCAAAGATGAAATAAGAAGCTGTTGTTGAAGCCTAAGTTGTAACAATTATAAAAGTATACGAAAGATACTGACAATATAGGGGCACTGTGATCTTCTACAGTTTTGTAAGAGATCATGGTCACAACCTGAAATTTGAGGAAGAGTGACCCAGTAGCCAGAGATCAAGACTTTTATATGCTCAAGATTCATACTTGCAATTAGTAACCAAAAGAGCAATTTTCATACATTTCTTACTAATGGGGAATATCACTGGGACAATCCTATGTCTCCTTTTCTAAAGTATGTTTGCTTTTCTGAATATCTCTATGACATCTCACATACAGGTTCTTAACAGAATGGTAAGGTATTTTTACTGAAGTACACAATACAAAGAAAATGCAAAATAGAGCAATGAGGAACTGTTCATCCCACAGCCTTATGTTTATACGTTATCTTGTAAACCTTTGTGGCTTTTTCCTTATCTTTAGATTATCAACCATTTTTGTACAATGGTTTGTCATTACATCTAATTACATAATCAGTGTGACTTCAAGTAGCCACTAAATGAGAATATTTAATTAGCCATGATTTATTGAATTGCAAAGCACGACAGACTCTAGATGAGAAAAAGGCTCAGCAATGCATCTTGTTAAGGAAACTTTCCTGCCTGACCATCCAGGAGCCACTCCAGGAGCCACACTCCCAACATCTGAAACTTTAACTGCTAAGACTGAAGCCCCTTCACAGCGGGGCAGCTCCAGTGAAGCACAGGAGGCTCCACTTGACTCCCTACATACTCCCCACTCAGTCTCAGACATTTTCCTTAACAGTTTGGAACACATCTGACAAATGCCTTTTCTTTTCTGCAAGTAGGAAGTCTGAATATAAGGTAGTAGTGAAGATGTAGAAAGGAAATACATTTCTGCAACAGAAGAAAGTTAGGGAGATGTATAAAATAGCAGACATGGACACCTTTCTCTCTACTGTCTGTATAGACTTCTGTGAAATAAAACACCCAAAGAGGTTTAAAATAAAACAAAACCAAAACAAATAAACAAACAAAAAACTTAGACAACAAAAAATCCTGACAACAACAAAAAAACCCACCAAAATCCAAAGAAAACCCTCTATAAAATCCTAAATATATTGAACGGGGAGCAAGTACGCCCCCATGTCTGAGGCATATTGCATTTTAAGCTTTATTACTGCTCTTTCATAATATCTGTTCTTCCCCATCCTTCCAAAAGCATCTTCCTATCATTCTTTTCAGGTTGTCAAGCTCACTGTTGGAAAACAAAAACAACAAAAAAACCCCCACCAAAAACAAACAAAAACAAAACAAAATAAAACTAAATTTAAAAAAGAAAAAAAACCAGAAATCCCTTACAAATATTTTTGTTTTAATAGAACCATTAATGTAATTTTTATGCCTTCCATAGATCTCTCCTAAACATAAAGGCACAGTAGAGAAGAGAGAAGCTGTATTTTTACCCATAAAAGTATAATGTTAAGACCTGAGGAACATTATTCTTTATATATGTTATTCACTGTGGATTTTTAATCTCAGGAGAAATTTGAGAGCAGCAATCCCTAAAGACTCAGACATTTCTGAGGAATGAACTCATTACTTATTTCTGAGCATTAAGTCATAGAGCTTCATTTCATTATGTACTGCCCTTCTACAAGACAAAAATCTGTGGAAGATCAGATTTCTTATACAGATATATATTGTTGCTATTGTTTACCATGACATGAGTTTCCCTTTGGCTGAAGATTAACTGATGCAAGCTTTAAGGACTAAGTACAGTAAGCAGTGCCACTGATTTTTTGTCCCACCATATAAAACAAGCCTTTTCTGATAATTAGACTAGCCCACCTAGTTTGAAAAGCTTTCAAAACAATGACACAAGAAGCTACTTTGCTTGCTAGACCCAAAATCAATCCCATTTTTCTATTTTCAAACTTTTACCTATATTTAAATGTTCTTCTGCTTACACCATTTACAACTCCATTCAATCACTTGAATCAGTTTTGTGACTGTCAAAAATCAGCCATCAAATTGTCATACTTTTCAGTCCTAAATCAAGACAAATTCACAATAATAATCTGGAGACAGACAACTCTAGTTCTTCCTCATGGTTTTGTGTAATCCATTCTTCTCCAGAACAACCAAAGAATGAATTTTCCTTATACTGCATAACTCAAGTGTAGTTATATGCACAGCCACCCACATTTTAACAATTCTGAAGGAAAAGAAATTAGTAATATTGGGACGTATAATATAGTTTCCCCACATTTAAATTAATACTGAGCAGTTTTGCTTCAGTAACATGATATAATCATAGAATCATTTAGGTTGGAAAAGATCCAGTCTTTCAAACTATTCATAACAAGATTATACATTGTCAACCTGAATTTGAAGAAAGAATTCACATATAAAACTACATGTTCTTGGGAATAAAGGAATGGCTTGTATTATAGAGAACATTATAGAGAATCCAGTTTCTTCATTTAAGTACAAATTGATTATACTTAAATTTAGGTACCTTATGCCAAATAATTTGTTACTAATATATTTCCATCCAGTTCAACAAAAAGCTCTTAACATATTTTCCTGGTTATTTTTAACACATGTGGGGAGGAAAGGGTTAAAACTGGAAGACTGAGGATGAGACAGAGTTGTTTTTAGAATTGTTTTCACTCAAGATGACCTTGCAGCTGAGGCATTGCTAAGACTATTCAGTCTGGGAAAATTCACTGTTTCTGTCTGTCTTGAGAAGTCACGTAGCGGAATTCTGTAAAAGACCTAAAAAGTGTTCTGCACAGGCCTAGTAAGGGGGGAAGGGAGATAAGAAGCTTGGAGATCATAAAACACAGCCTCATGAGGAACTGTGCCTGCGCCAGATGTTTTTGATATGTGAGCCAGGAAACAGCCTGAGCGCTTTTTGCCCCTGCTAAGATGACATAAGCTTAGTAGTGTATGTGTCCCTGCTTTGCCAGTGAAATAATGGAATAAATCTTTTCTTCACACTTTAGCTGTGGATCATGGCCATCTTGGTGTTACCTGTATATATTCAGTTCACACAATGCATCCCAGTCAAAACCAAAAATCAGCCCAGAATTTAAATAAAACATTAATAGATTAGATTCTGAAAAACTATCACAGCACAATAAGCATGTAAAGATTCTCTGCAAAATCTTAAGAAAAGTTTAAATAAAAGTCACAAATACTGCTTTTGATGTTCTTTATAAACCCTGTAAACCAGTTTGTCATCCCCTTTTCTGTGCCATCCTGCTTTGCAAAAGCTGTCTTTTACTTCCTAGCCTTATCCTTATCTCAAATTCACATCTCCACTTACTTTTCTACAGACTATAACAGAACTTCCAAGCAATGTAGACTAAATGGCTATAATAGTAGAATTATGATCCCACCTATTCACCATTCTCATTCTATTACTTCAAAATTAGCTTTGCTTAGCATCCTTTCTTCTGCCCCATATGCTTTGGAATGTTTGCCTTCCTCAAATTTGGCTTATTTTTCTTCCTCAGAAAAGCTCTATCCCAACATTAATGTGTCTAACTAGAAAAGATGTTTAGGTGAAGGAATGGGTGTTTCTCTTCAAACATACCCAAGACTGACCAATTCAATCCAAATTGTGTCATCCCCATCTCTGCTCCTTTCCCCCCAGCCCTCACTCCCCCATAAGAGCTGTTATAATTCAAGCTGAACCTGACAATGAACATATTTCTCTGGAACTTTTGGAAATACTCAGCATTGTCATACAACTTCACATGATATTCCAATGTGATTTTTTTTAAACAGTGTTTGATACATTCTATTCCTCCTTACCTTCCCAATAATTCACAAACTATTCTAGCTTCTTTCATACTCATCTAGTTCCCATAGCCTTTCAATTTGTACAGTTATTCATTCATTTTCCAAATATTACTTGATCTCCCAAAATTTCTCACCATAACTTTTCCCTGTTTGTCACTGTCATCAGATTTTGCAGTTGCTTTGGATTTTTGTTTTAAGCACATTTATATTAGGTCATTTAACCTTAGCTGGCAAATCTACGTGCCCAATTCAAGCATGTAAATTCCTTCTGCATCTTCAGTTAAAATAAAAAAGAAACCAACATGAGAAACAAAACAAAACAGAAAACCAAACAAAAACCCAACCAATAAACAAACAAAACAAAACCCCCCGTTGATTCAGAGAGTCCATATTCCCAGCTTCTTTCTTTCAGCTGACTTATTCCCATTTGAAACAACTTTCTTTTTAAGACCTCACTAAGATTTCACAGTGTATGAACTGCCAGTCAATAGGACAGGAAGCAATGGGCAGAAACTGATGCACAGGAAGTTCCACCTTAATATGAGGAAGAACTTCTTTACTGTGTGGATGACAGAGCACTGGGACAGATTGGCCAGGGAGGCTGTGGAGTTTCCCTCACAGGAGACATTCAAGAGCCATCTGGACACGATCCTGTGCCATGTGCTCTAGGATGGCCCTGCTTCAGCAGGGGAATTGGACAAGATGACCCAGTGTGGTCCCATATAAACTGACCCATTTTGTGATACCACTGCAATTTTAGACATGTTCCTGCACTAATAGTATCCTACCATGTAAGAAAGTCTCTAAAGAGCAGTAGATAATTGGAATGAACTGACACAGCCAACATGTTACATAAGTATACATATTTGCAAGAGTTTTTATTTAGTAATGAACAGTTATTATAAAATTACTATATAAATATGCCAATTTTTATATGTTAAATTTCTATATGATGTTGTAATAGGGGTAGACTTTTGCAACTTTTTAGAAAAGGCTGACTACAAACCAACCTTTACCTATCATTGGCAACAATGTATGTTCTCCTGTTGTTTTGCTGGAAACAATTTCATATGATATATGCTTGTTTTGCCATTTACACCAAATATTCAAAAAATTAAGTATTCCTCATAAATATTATTTATGCCCTAACTTAAAGAATTCTGTTCACTGCTCTCCACAACATCTAAAATAATCCAATAGCCATAATAGTAGTGTAAGTATCAGCATTATAGATCAGTCTATCTCACCTTCAAGCACAGCTCAATACAACTGTTTGCAGTCCTGGAACACAGGTCAATGCATGACCTTGATCAGACCTTCAATGAAGCATTAAAGTGTTCGCTGTATTTTTTAGCAGCATCCTCGGATTAAGATACTGAATTTGAAGTTGTAGTCAATGTACTTTGCTGTTGTCGACAAACTTCAAAACTACTGCAATTTTTTTGGAGTTGCATCACTTACAGTATGTAGGTATTCAGTGAGAAAAAAATGTTATTTTCTTTACAAGTGTTGTTTACTATGTCCACCACTACTCTGTAACTAGTATCAGTAATTTTAACCTGAGTTTTACATAAAGAGAAAAAAGGTGGGGTTTGTTCCACTCTTTTCTTTCCACATCTACCACAGAATATAAGAAATATCTTAAAATGCATTCCATGTGTACATTTTTCCATATATCAAAAAGCCATATGACAGCTAATGATTAAAATGAAGCATATAAATCCAAATAAAGTTATCTTAAATTATATCAACTATTTTCTGGTTAAAATTATTTCTAAAGTATTTACATACAGAAATGCATATATTTATCTTTTACATTTACATATAAATATGCATTTCTGAAAATAACAACTGGAATCCTGTTACAGTGTTTAACATTCATTACTAATCTGGGAATCTCAAAGTTCCATCATATAAATGTAACACTATGAGTCAATATGTTCTTTTGAACTCCTACAGGTTTTGACTAAATAGAAACAGAATTTCTTATACAGTCTCAGCAACCACAATACTTTACTTGGTTACCAGTCCATGCAATAAATTAGAAAAGCTTCCTTAGAAGAAAGATGGATGTCATTTGCTAATGAAAAAAATAAATATCATTTTCTCTTAAGAAAGGTCATGATTATTCTGTGTGCTTAAGCCATACTGTGAATTTCACAGCATCTGCAGTGTCAGCTATTTATTGTAACAGGCTATCTCTTCCCATGGCCAGCCTGTAAACAAACACTTTAACATTCAGAAGAAATAACTGATTACTAAAAATACTTGTTGCTGTGCCTTTTAACATGATTTTACAGTCGGGCAGTATAGATGAGAAGGTAGAAGAGAAGGGTATGCATATATAAATAACAAAAACATATATATTTATGTATAACTATTTCAGTACACATAAATATGCACGTCATTGTAAACTAGAGATGTGTGCATGAACAAGCAAACACACATAGCCAGGTTTCTTGGGTTTCCACAACAAACATTCAGCTTTGAAAGTTAGGAGAAAACTGATAGAACATGAACAGTTGAGTTGACTCAGTTCTTACTGACTCATAGAAACAAACCTCGAAAAAGTCATTTGAAGACTATTAGGCATAAACATTTGCCTTTCTGGTAGAACTACGAAAGGTAAAACATATAAAAACAAAACAGATTTTGCTTTCAATCCTGGTGTACATTCATGTATAACAATATAGCACATAGCCTTGGTAGCAGAGGAAAGTACAAAGTGAAAAATACCAGTCATGAAGGCTCACAAGTCAAGATTAAAGCTTCTTTTATGAAGCAGAGAACATTGCTCCAGATAAAACTCATTACAAGATGCACAGGTTCTTTAAGATCTGTGGCAAAAGATGTCTGGGGAAAATGCTGCTAATATTCTTTATTTTGTCTCCACTATTCACAGTTAGTCAACCTTTGGAAATTTTTGAGTTATGACAATGGCAATTCATAATAGTATTAAGTTATTAAAATATTCACTTCAATATTAATAGTTGATAAATATAAAAATCACTTAACATAAAACTCAGGTTGGACATAAATAACAAGTTTTGATGAACTAAATTTTAACCAAGAAGTATATAAATAGGTCATAGAGAGAATTAAAACTAAAGCAGAGTACAAAGCAGAGTCTAGTGTTATGAGATCCTGAATTTTAGAACTGAATATACAAAATGGGCTACAGGGCTTTTATTCTCCATCCCATTTTTTTTTCTGGACTACCTTTCACTTTTTTTTTTTTATCATCAATAATTGTTTGCAATTTCTTAGTAATATCATCAGCTAGAGACAAACAAATTTTTGGCAAAAGCTGTTGCAAGTAACTCAAGATGATGAGAGATATCACATTTTATAAATGAAACACTGTGCACTATGTGTTAGTCAGAAAATGGTCTTGTCCAGCGATCAAGTCCCCAGTCTTAGATGTAAGAAATCCACAGACTGATCACAGTCTTTCAAAACATACATGTAGAACATAAAGTTTATCTATAGCATGAGAAATATTACTAACAGAAATAACAGGACGAAAGATACCAAGGTGACATGATCTCCGGCTGGCTAGCTAGGTAAAAAAAATTCTGCTGTATTCGGGTTGTTATCATGTTTTGAATTACCTAACACTTTATCTTACTCCTATTACTAAGTGCTAAAATGTGTGACATACCTTCATTTGCTGGCTACACTTGTTAACAAACTTCAGCAAGGAAAAATAATATTCCTGGACTAGAAGAGGTATGGTGACAATTAATAAAACAAACCCAAGGAATTATTAAAACTGCAGAGGATGGAAAGAGAGAGATGTGGTGACTGAAAGAAGAAAAGACAGGTCTTGTAACTGATTACAGATAAATGTAAAGAAGCCCAAAATTCTTACCACCACAATAATTTTCAATTTTTCAAGTGTAATAATGGCTCTGAAATGTGAAAGATACAAAATAAAACTGTTTTGTCTCATTTATATGCTATATTAAATGTTGGCCTTAAGATCAACATCATTATTCTATTTTCGCATTCCAATTACTCTCAATATAATCATACACATTTATGCATTTAAAAACACAGTGCCATGCTTAACATTTACTTCACTAATCCATTCTTGCGACTGCTAGTGTTTTGTGGTTGATTTTCTAAACTCTCTTCTCCTTAACAGTTCTAATTGATACTTGTATATAAGGACTGGACAGTAAAAAACTACTGTAAAAAAGCAGTTTCCAGAATGTCAACTCTCTATATAAATATCCATAATTATATTTCCTGCACAAAACTTATTGCTAAGGCTTATGCAGGAATGTACATTCCCTCCCACTCACTGCAAATTCAAAGCGATATTTGATGGATCTTTTCAATCTAAACCACAGTTTTATGCTGCTTTTTAAGTTTTCTCAGTCCTGGTGGTTATCAGCGTTTTCCACTGCTACATGTAAGTTTGAGCAGCTGAGGATGAACAGCAGAAGAACACCTACTTTGACATAAAACTGAAAGAGCTATCCCCTGACCATGGGTGTGGAGACCACAGGTGTGCAAAACACGAAGGATGTTCCAGCCAAGCTATTCCCAAAGCAAGTTGACAATGTGCAAAACCAGATGTTTGCAGATATTCAAAATTTATTTAATCATACTTTTATTTAAGGATTGTGATATCTATGAGAAATGATTTCTAATAATACTTAAGAAGCATACAAAATCTGGCAAAACACTGCCTTGATACAGCTTGGTTGTTACATACGAACTGCAAGAATTCAGCTCCCTGGTGGCAATATTGCTTGATTTTACAAGCTTCATAAATCAATTTCTCATAAAAATCTGAACTGCTAGTTAAAAAACAGTTTGTGTATTCAAGTATTCCCGAATTTATCCATTGCATCTATAAAAATGTTAATTAAGAGTATACCAAGGGACTTCAGCTTGTCCTAAATATATACTATGCTTTTTAGACAAAGGAAATTAGATTTTAATGATATTTAATGATTTTTTTTTGTCAATTCATAGCGCACTGGTGTTTGTTTCTCCACATCAGGCATTGCCTGACAACAGACATGCTGAGTACAGATTCACCTGGCACAGTAGAGCATCTTGCAGCACAAATCACTGCCTTCCCCGCTGTTCCACTCCCAGAGCACGGAGAGCATTTGGGTTTCAGGGCAGCTTCAGAACCCAAATACTTCCAGATCTAGGACATGGTGCTGGCAGTAGGGGCAGACAAAGGTCATGAGAGGGCTTTAAAGTTTTCTACCTGAAGGTGCACCAACCAAACTGACTGGTTACCTAACCCTAGCTTGGTTTGCACTCCTGGCCTAGGGAAAGCATTTCACTCACAGGGGCTGCAGTGGCACAACCTGGTGCTCTGAGATTAAAGATATCATGTAGCTGCTCTACACAGAGTCACAACAGAATATAGAAATGAAGTCTTTAAGATGTGGGGAAATTCAGCTATTAGTGGCCATTCTCATTAGAAATGTAGAAATGGCATTTTGTATTACAGCTTCTCGTTTTTAGCATACTATACTGATGATCCTCAAACAGCTCAGGACAAACACTAGCTCTTAGTAAGAGTCATCACACAGGACTTTGTTTACAGTTCACTACAGAGCAGCAGGATATTACGGATACTACTCATTCTGGTTTTGAGGTGCAACTTCACTAATCCCTGTGATTCTGCCGTGGTAAGTTAGCATGAACTGTTCTGAACTACCAGAAAATTATCTCTCTGGGATATTTTCTATTAAAATTAAGCAATAATGAATGCAAAGACATGGGTTTTATTTCAGAAATGCAAATGAATTGGCTATGTCTATTCTACCAACGGTATTACAATGCATAACACAGCTTTGTACACATGACTTCTTGAGAAAACAGAAAAGAAAATGTAAATAATGCAATTTCAACCTGGAAAATAAAATGTTGCAGTTTGCTTTGTGCTATAAAAGAGTGAAGTCAGCAATCAACAGAAAAAGAAAGCTGTTCTAGATGGGCAGATAGTTATTCCACACAGACTTGGAGGAGAAGTTTTGTCACTGCATTTAAAGTGGGAGAGAAGGAAGAATGACAGAGAAATTTTATGTTTGCTGGTCATCCAGGACACAAAGAAATAGGAAGATGACTAATAAAAATCTGAGTTCTCTACAGAAACAAACAAAATGACAAAAATTTATTTTATTCATAGAAAAATCAAAATTTAGTTTTTTTCACTAAAAGAATTACACTTAAAAGCAGTGTAAGTCCTTAAATATGTCATGGCACTATATCTCCTCTCAAACAATCATATTAAAAGAAATTAGGGGCCAAATACATTTGTAATAATTAGAAGAGTGGCACAGATCAAAATGTTTAAATATTAGAATGACCACAGTACACCTCCTCCTCATACATCAAAATAAACATCACAGTCTTGTGGCCAACCAGCAGGTGCCAACTAGTCACCTGCTTCACAGCCATTTTCTCTTCCCTAACCACTAAGGAAAAACCTACCTGATGCTGGATCCTGGCCACCTCAAGTCCATCTTCCTTCTCCCTAAACGCAGTCTTTACAAAGAGACTTTCATCAAAGCAAAGACCCATGTCATTCATTTGACTGAAACCTCCCACTGATGTTAAGCTTAGGCTTTCGTTGAAGTGAGAAGCTGTGAAGCCTTAGCTAAGAATATTGACAGGTAATGTCACTCTATCCTTCAGTGGATGAATAAACAACTTTTCTGCCTCTGGCCTACAGTTAGGGTTTCTTCCTCCTCACTTTGTTGAGGCTGGGCAAAACCTTCACCGTGACCATACATAGCAGATTTGTTACAGGAGAGAATTATGGCAATGCAAAAACTAGTTCCCCTCCCACCCTACTGCAAGCTGTTCCCTGAAGAACTGTTCTAAGAAATTAAGGAATCACCTAAATTGAAACCACTCACAATAGTAAACTCCTCTATATTTCTCTATGTCCACCCACACTTATAAAATAGTGTAAGGAGTCCATGCTCTCCTTTCCTTGTCTCCATTACTTCTATTACAGAATCTGTTCTTGTCTCCATTTTATTTCTACACAGCTTACGAAAAAAGCAAGCATGTATTTGAAAGCAAAATACCTGTAATTACAGATGTCAGCCATAACAGCAAATAGAATATGACCTTTCTGACTGTAACCTATATTCACCTGCTCTCGTCACATGCCACACAGTAGTGGTACCATCAAGTATCCAGTCAGATTTCTATGTCCTTTAAACAAAGCCACTATAATCTCTCAGGTTACAGTTAGATGGTTTTTTTCCCTTTTTTTTTAAACAATCATGGAGCTGGCCTTAAAAATGGTTTCACTTAAAACTTTTGAGGCAGCAAACAGCTTTCTAAATTTTTCATTTAAATGAAAGTCGTACAGTGTGGCAATTGGAAACCTACTGAGAGAAGCAATTGGTGCATTCTCAGAAACCTCTTTTTCCCTTGTATGCACTTCTGTACATTGTGCATGATAGCTTATTCAGGAAACAGATTTTATGAAATTATCCTGCAATGTACAGAAATTTTATGATTTGTTTCAACTCTGCATATATAATTGTGGAAGATTGCTGATTTTAAAACCTGATTTTCAAAGCTTGGCTGGCAAGATTCCAACCATGAACCTACAGAAAATGAGTACTTCAAAAAGCAAACTCACGTAAAGAAGCTAGGATGTCTCTTACCATTAGTGCTGGATAACAACACTTTATAGAAATGTTTTTTATATCTCTTAAGTTCTTAAGTAAGAACTTATTTTTGCAGAAGCTACACTTTGCAAAAACTCAAATACATGTCATAAGACAAGAGACTTAGTACAGTGCATTGCAGAAATTGCTTTAGCTCTGAAAATAAGGTATTTAATCCTATCACCCCACTGCCAAGAACTCATTCTTGGTTTGAAAGAATTGTAGCTTCATACTTTTCTAACACACACAACATTATGGATGCTTCTAGTTAGTTAAATAAACTGATGATTAGTGGCTTTTTAAGTTTTTAATTAATTAACTCCAAATCAAATAATTTCTAAATCAAAGTCTCTTTGACATACTAATTTAATCAAAATATCTCTGAGAGGTCTACAATTATTTTTTATAGAAGAGCTCACGTCACAAAATCAAATGGATTCCTAGTGATATATTTTACCATTCAAAAAAATCAAGTCACTATAAATGTTAAGATGGTCCTGATACAACTTAAATTTTAAAACAGCAATATTATCCCTATAATCAGGAGATCTGAAATGGGTGAAGGCTTACAAAACTAATTCAACCTTCTTGTAGGTAAAAGCAAAATTAATTAAATGCCATTAAATTCTTAAACCGCTACTCATGAAATGCAAATAAACATCTCAGAAGTTTGAGCTGTTCTCCACCACGTAAGCTAGGAAAACACAATAACTGTGCAAAATACTATTCATCAGCAGCGTGGGATATTTTTAGTATTGTAACATACATTGCTGCTTATACTGACTGTATAAAATGTAGAAATCAATATCCACCATTATTACAAAACATTTACACAGAAGTTTCACAGAGTTTATCATTAAAATGATGCCGTGTATTTAAAGTACTGAACTGGCAGCTGGCATCATAGGAACAGAAAAGCCATACAGCATATCCTTGTAAACCAAAAGAAATAAACCATACAAACTCATTTGAGCTAACTACACTTTAAAGGGGGAATATTTATCCCCCCCAGTCTCTATAAATGGTTTGTTTATTTCTTTCTTAACTATTCCACACGAGCATAAAAAGAGGCTCAATCACCACCATGCAGCAACTTGGTAAAGGCACACTACTTGTCTGTGAGGGTGGTTCAGTGGGGCAGCCCCTAGAACAGCTGCCCCAGAGAGCACTGAACTCTGCGAGATGCTTCTGTTCGGAAAGGAACAGAAGTCAGGGATATCAGAACAATGGCACCTTAGTTACTGCAAATTGAATGGTAACTGCTCTTTCTCTCACTATTATTAAAGTAAATAAAATATACATTAAAAAAAACACCTATACCCTACCAGTTACTGAACCCTGGTCTCAGCTGCTGTCCTGCTTTCAAGGATGCCTTGCCTGCTGCCCACCGAGGGCTGTGCAGCCTAGTGCCCCTTTCCACCCATGCACCGAAGCACCAGCAGCTCCAGCAGGCAGGGCAGGAAGCATAGCAGCAGAAAAAAGTTCAGGAGTGTGAACAGGCTTGGATAAACAGGTGCCTGGTGTGCCCTGGCAGCCATTTGCACAGCCAGTCACCAAATCATGCTAACTCACCAACTGTGTAAAGCACAGCTCCCCCACTTCGCTTCCTGGACCAACCATCCTGCCATGTAAAGCTTTTGTCCTTGGAATGCGAAGGAGAGCAGACAGAGCAATAGGGAGGGTTTTACTGGGGCTGAGAAGCTGGGAGAGGAGAGGAGGGTGAGCTGCATAGGCAGCATCTGCGCCATGAGGGAGCTTAATCCCCTCGCTTAGCAGAACCTTCAAGAGCCAGAGAGGCAGCAGGTCCCAAGAGTGGACAGTAGGCTGGCTTGCCCCCGGTGGGAAGAGATGTGGGCAGGTTGAGTCTTTCTGGAAATGGACTAAAGGCCTTTTCTCATGAAACCTGAAGGGATTGGAGGAACTTTGTGGTTGGCAAGTGTCTGAGTTGACAGAGTAGAAGCTCACAGCAAAGGACTCACCCCTGCAAGGACACAGGGTGCAAGGGAAAATGGGTTTGCAAACTTGTTTACTTTTATTCCATCTTACCCAGCAGATCTGAGGTTTTCCTATTTTACAGGTCACCTAGGTCTAATAAAACTCAGATTTAAAAATTATAAAGCCCTGGTGTTATGGAAAGGGGTAGGGCTTGGCTATTGTGTATGTGAGATGATCACAAGCCCTACTTCCTGTATCAGTTTACTTAGCAAAATGGATTTGGGCAGAAAATCAATAAAGCAGCAACAACTTTCAAAATTACTCAGTCTGATCTGAAAAAGCATGGATTCCCAGAAGGGAAAAGCCCCAAAACATTATGTGCAAAGTATTGTTCTAGGGAATCAAAACAAGCGTAGAAAAAAGAAAATCAATAGTCTTTCAGCCACATGTAATTTTATAGTATCAAATATGTGCAAATATTTGTGGCAAACGCTACTGTTTTCATAGCAGATTGGTCAGTTAGAAGTGTTTGGAGCTGGTGGACTAGAAAGTTCCCTGTTTACTGCAGTAGGCTGTTGCCTCACTTTACAAATACTACTCAGCATGAATACAAATAGAGTATGAGCCTTTTTCTACTGAGTCCTGCATGGCATAATGCTCCCCAGATATTAACAAGTTTTGAGAATAAGTTCACCCTCTGGAGCTGAAATGGGAAGAAATTTAGAGAAAGACCATATTTCTGACTGTAGGACTCTCTCAACATATCTGGAGGTTTGGAAGACTCAAATGAAAATTTGCTATGCAGTCAGAGGGTTGGTTACATGAGAAGGCAGATCTGCTCCAGGGAGTCTCCTTGCTCACCCCTGGTGGATGTACAAAGACAGCAGGACAAGTGTGCCATTTTCCCCATTGTTCCCATTCTACAAGGCAGCTCCTTGCTGGTGACGGTGAGAGATTTTGTGCATTATGTAACTGCAGCAGTGTAAAGTCAGGCAAGTGTCCCTCTCTGCGATACGTCATAATCCTGTCACACTGCCATCTCTCACACATTTGGATGTTCTTCATCCTTTCATGAAGGCACAGAGGAATCATTATGATCTGCACTTTAGAACCATGGACTAACCAATGGACTCTCTATGTTGTAGCAAACCTTCAAATCGTGTACAATGGTTAGGGTAAAACTGAGATCCAATTTAATGTAACACCAGGTCTCTTCGTATCGGTTCCTACTTTAAAAGTAATCAGTATTATAACATGGAAATTACATTAGAAATTTTAACTATTTTATTTGTTAAAATTTTTGTGGGAACCTGTTTGGTACAACAGCATTAACGTTCTCAACAACTGAGCATCAAAAAAATCTCCTAATTTCTTTAATATAGAAGCCATTTTATTTTTGTGAAGAGGAGAAATAATGAAGGCAAAACAAAAATACAATGCAGGCAAAGGCACCTTGCACATAATTCACTTTTTAAGGAGAGGATGAAACAAAACACAAGGAAACCACACAACTAGTCATGCCATCACATATTACATAGCCTTCAGACTACCCCATGAATCAGATGCTTGACTAGGTGGGATGCACTGGTGCTGCTTGCAGAAGCCTGACATGCTCTCATTAGTGGTCTTGGCTTTTAATGTCTTTCCTCCTAGCGTTACATTAAAGAGCAAGGGAGTTGTTTGAAAGCTTAGATGAGTAGTATTGGTGTCTGTATGCAAATGCAAAACACCCAGAGGAGAGAAGCCTTTGGAGAATGGTCCCAGAGTTCTCATCATCATCTCATCATCACAACATTTTGTTCCAGTCCCACTAATTCTGATTGTATCCTCTACTCCTTTTATCACGCCTGAAAGGAGAAGGTGATCAGAGAATACTATCAGAAGAGGCTGGAAAATGTGTTCAGAGGCTGAAGATGCATTAACAAAGACTGATTTTTAAATGGATCACAGGGAAAGCAATAAAGAAAAAAATGATTATTTAAATAAAAGGATACTTCATGGACAAGATTACTTTTGTAATGAAAAAGGCAGCAAATCCACTATGTTTTACTAGATGAAAAAAAAAAGGAAAGCAGGGAAGCCTCACAAGAGAGCTACAGCCTATGGAATTGCCAACATCATTTAAGTCTGGAAAGTGTTGAGAGAGGCATGTCAAAGTATAATTGTATTTCCCTACAGGGATGGGATAGAGAAAGAAAACTCTATTGAGTGAAAGGAAGACTGCCTTGAAATGAAAGATAAAATAATTAAAAGGGAAAATTTTTTCTCTTTACCTAAATAACTCATTAGAACTGCTAATACTGAAGGTATAAAATACCACAGCATTATGAGGGGGGCAGAGACAGGGGAGTGAGTTGACTATTTTTGTGTTTCTTTGGGAGTGTTTGTTTTTAACAAACTTCAAAAGTATTTGGAAGCAATGACAAAATAAAGGTTTCCTTATTCTTTACAGGGGGATAACTGAACTACTTCAGTACTGACCCAGTGATATTTCTAGAACTGTTCTAGAACATGAGAAATTAAATATGGTCAGAAATATTATAAATTGTAACGAAAATTTTGTTATCAGTCTTGGCTTTTCCCAAAGGAAGCAGGAAGATGTATTAAACACAAATGTTATGATTTTCAGTGGGGTGCAATAGTTGCTTTCCTGGGCATGTCTTTCCCAGCTTGTTTAGAAGCAGCACACAAGAAAAAGATTCAGATTCTCAGCATAGTAATATTTTATGTTGTAAGCACTCACCTATTCCCCTCCTCCTTGCTTACTAATGCTCTAAGCTCCTGAGACTTAGGCTTCTCATATGAATGTTTCTGTGTCCCACAACTCGGTTCTTTTGGTCTATTCTGCAGCAGCATTTTATCTTTGTAGGTTCAAACACAGAGAAAGAGCATTAAAATGTGCCATTCCTGTTAGAAACTTATACTCTTAACTCTATATCTAAATGTGTTTGTTGAGGCATGGGTAGTGTGCTATAAGATTTGGTTTTTTGCATTTCAGCCGTAATAAATTTCAGTAGCTTTCAGAACACTTAGTTCCTGCTTACCTTATAAACTACTGTAAATAGAGTTAGTAAGAGGTGAAATACTTCCTCAGGTACTAGACAGTACAACTGATCTGAATGCAAATCATTATCTGTTGGTAATCACTTTCATCAATGGTTTCCAAGAGTTCTTATCAAAACTAGAATGAAATGAAACAACTCTGTGACAAATTGTAACACAGTTTAATCAACTGAACTTTTTTAAAGTATGTGGGGGTGTTGTTTTAGCTAATAGAAGCAAATATTAACATGAAATAACGGCTTGATATTGTTCCTTTCCCGTTACATCTGATTAAAGTAAGTCTTAGTGGACTCCAGCCAAGTTTTTGAAAGCACTTTGCCTTGGCACTGATGACTTGTACTGGGTTTGGCAAAAAAGATGTTTTGTTCTCACATTCAATGGACATATTCAGTTTTCTTTCTCTTCCAAGGAAGTGTTGATGCCAGATGCTTGGATGTGGGTAAGTGTTTCCATTTCCAAAAATGGATAGCTGAATTTTGTAGAGAATTTCTGTTTTTTTCTAAGAAACCCACTGAAATATTTTGTTTAATGCTAGAATTAATCCTGTGATCTACACTGTTAAGTATTGTGGGCATTCAAGGCATTGGGTTTTCTTTCAAGTTTCCTGATTCAGGCAGTGTATTGCTTAGATTTCTTTATTTTAAAAGTCTATTTCCCTCTGTTTAATAACTTTTAAGTAATCTGTAGTCAGCAGGGAGAAGTGCCTTAGCATAAAAAACAGGGTCCTTCTAGCTATCTTTTAGTCAGTATGTCATGTTCTTAAGTACATATTCTCTTAAAATTTTAGTAAAACAGTGCTGAAACTTGGAAAAAGATAACAGTGATATTTTTTCTCTCTTTGATTTATCACCATTAGTAAGATCTCAATTTCTATACCCATTTTTTGCTGAGTATAGGGGAGAACATGCTCTTAATACTTGAAAAGTATGGTCTTCAATTCTGCAGCGGAGAATATTTTTTCAACTTAAGACACTATCTGTTGAGCGGTGTTAAATTGAAACTCGCGACCCAGTTTTATAGAAACTCAGAATAATATGAACTCAAGCTAAACTGGTTTTGGTTTGGTTTTTTTTTTAATATTCAGTAGTGTCATTCCATGTTTCCCTTGCATCTGTAATTAATGTGTATGCAGAAAACTGGTAACACAACAGTACCATTTAAAACAATATATCTACTAAACAATAATAATTTAAAAAAATTAAA
>VYZT01067870.1:0-36177 GCA_013400735.1 Pomatostomus ruficeps | reverse complement strand
CAGAATAGGCTGCAACCTGAGAAGCTCTGCCAAACTGTCACTGTCATGACTTCTGCATGGACGTAACTGTAATTTCCTTCTTTAGCTTCAAGTGATCCATTTCTCATTTGTTAATAGGAAAAAAAATTATTATTTCCATGGGGGACCATCAATTAACTCCCACACAGCCTTTGACAGCTTCTGTATAAGCTCGCTGAAGAGGAAAAGGAGGACAGCCAGCAGCTTTACCTTAATCCACTATGCTCACACCACAGTTTGAAGAGATTTTCTTCAGGCCTTGCAGCCCTAAGCAATAATCTCTCAGAGCAAGAGCTGACAAGTGGGTGGAAGAGCTCCTGGCACTGAAGGGGGCACCTGGTGCTGCAGCACTTTGGCCCTTTTCATTGTTATTTTGAGAATAATTATCAACCAGTAACTCATTTTGCTATTATTATTTGCTCATAGCATAATGGTCAGGATTTGAGGACTAAGGCAATCTTAAGCAAACAAGGCACCCAGTTAAGGTTTGTTTGCATTTGACAATTTAAATCCAGCTGGTGGCTTTCATGAGGAGTATTACATGAAGCTTCCCATTGCCAGGAGCAAGTAAATATTGTTTACTTAGAGTGTTTGCACAACAGTGCTGAAAACCCGAATGAAACAAAAGAATTGATGCTGTGGTGTGAAATATGTGCTGAAGTGCCAGCAGAGGGTTTGTTTGGCAGGTAATGCCACCCTGAGAGAACGGGGCTAGCAGGAGTACTGGAAGTGCTTTTTCTTGTCATATTTTAACGTTGATGTTTCTTAGTTCAAGGTAATCATTGGGCTTTAGTAATGCTCTGCAACACCCCTGTGCTTCAGATGAGTCTTATGTATGTTAATTCAAAGCATCCAAGTATCTCCATCTGGTACATAGTTTGTACTCTGAAGGAAAGGCATGGACACTGAACAGGCAGCCAGCAGCCTGAATTGATAGGATTTAAATGGAAATTGTGGAAGGAATCAAAAGTTACAGTCAGTTTCACATCCAACTGGATAGAAATAATCAGCCTGAAGAGGTTATGTTTGTCTAAGGTACACATACTTTTCTTATGGAAGGATCTTTTTGCTTGAGCCATATCGGATTTTTTTGTCTTGATGGGGAAAACTACTGGAAGGATTTCAGTAGGACTGCTGTTTTTGAAAGTAATTGCTGTGAAAGGCATGGAATGTGCTAAAAGAGAATGCTGCTAGGTGGAAATTATTAAGCTTTATGACTTATGTTAATTTTTTCTTTTACTATTGAACTTGCCTTGCACACTTCTAACAGCGCTATACAACTACAAGGTAAGAATATTCACCATGACATTTAGAGATAAGGCCTTCTGATTTTACATCAGAGGGGATCTCAGCCAGGAAATGATAGTGAAAACTGTCTTTCATCCAGTAGTCTTTCAGGTGTGATGGGGGAAAAACTGGGAGATACTTTGTTCTTCTTAACCAGGTAGATTTGGGAGAAGGTTTTTAGTTTATGTGGTTTTAATCAGATTGGGATGAAGGTTATTTACTTAATAATTTCTTTTTTACCAGCATGAAATTAATGGGTGATTAGTGACTCTGCTTTTAGGATCTGTGTCAGCCATGGAACAGATAAATGACAATATTATATGCTGGCAAAAGATCAATAAACACCTACGATTTTCTGAAGACCTTTCTAGAAATAATTACCGGAAATTGAGACTTTGCAGGTGCACCTCCCCCCTTTTTTCTCTTTTCAGTGTGAGGAGTGGTTAGCATTTGAAATTCAGAATTCACATTTTTATGAAGGCTTTTTAGAAACCAAACTAGAGTTTGTGCTTCTCTTTTGTAATGCTTTGGATTTGCATTTGGCTCATTGTCATTGGAAGTTTGGAAGTTAAAACTAATTTGTGTTTTTCAAGCACAGCATTCTTAGAAGACCCTGTGGAATTAGGCTCTAACTCTTGCAATTGTCACTGCTTTGCAATATGCATTGTCCCACAGATGTTGGGATGGTCCTGTTGGTCCACTGCATTTTGGTCATAGGTTCTTTAGAATATGGATCATCTCTGTCTTTTATTTGTGGTATGTGCCTTATTTTTTAAATAATAGCATTGCTCAGAAAATGTAAGCACAAAACAATGTAAACCTGGCTGTATATTTTCCATTTTAATTTTTTTTTATTTGTTGAATAATAACAATGTGCAACAGACAAATGTTAACCTGGAATAAGTTTGCTTTGGTTTTAGAGGGTATCCTTTTTTGTTCTGATAGCATAATGAAATAATCAAAATACACATCTCATAACCATCAGTGCTTTTATTATGAAGATGTATTTGCTTGTTGAATACAACTAACACGCTGTGTCAGACATGCTTTCCCATCCCAAGTGGCATGTTGGAGGCAGGGGGAGGAGTATTACTTCAGTTCCTTTGTGCAGACTTCCAAAGGGCAATGCTGCCTGAATTAATATCAGCTTCCCACCACCTCTCAATCTGTGATCATTAAAAGTACTTCCTAGCCAGAAACTATCAACTACTGCAGGTCTGGAAACAACCTACCCCAAATACTCTTCAGACTTGTAGGTGAGAAGCTAGAAATGCTATTGTGTCATTTGCTTAGACAAAATCGTCTGCAATAATGCTTACATATCACTCATAGCCTTTCACAAACCTTCAGTAAGAGTTATGACAGCAAGCTTATTGCATTCGTTCCAAGCTTTTGCTTTACATTTTTTTATTTACGTGCAAATAATCTTCCTTGCTAGAATTTCCACTGCTTCATCTGACGTGCAAAATAATCCTTGTAGATTTGCGTGATGTCTCTGATTGGTAGCAAAAACCATCTAATAACTGGAATTCTATGCTGGTGTCTTTTTAAAAGCTAGAAAACAAGTAGTGAGTAATCATCAAAGAAATTATTTTCTACAAAAAGCAGAACAGTAGCTGTAGCCAGTAGTTCCCAAGTGGTGTGTTTTGAACACAGTTCTGCTTGAGAGCACAGCAATGGATATTTCAAGCACTCACTGACAGTAAAAACACTACTGACAGTAGGAATGAAAGTTACATTCTGTTGTACAGAGATTAGTATAAGGATCAAATACTGTAAATATTTTCTTACTGCTTCATTATTCTGAGCTACTTGTTTCTTATGAAGAATGTCAGAGTTCTGCAAAGAGAAAATGGAGTGAACTGTAGAATTGGGGAATTTTTGCTTGTTTCAGACATTAGGAAAAGACCAGGGTTTTTTTCATTTTTACATAATTTTACTATTGGGTTATTTTAATGCATATATTTAAGTATGTAATGGGGGAAAAGTTTTATCTTGATTTCTCTCAGTTTCTTCATGTGGAAACAAGGGCAATCCAGCTAGAACAGATATATGAAAAGAGGAAATATTGTGTGGAAACACACCGAGTAAGCAGGACATTACAAGACACTGCTGCCTCCTTGTACATGTGTATTAAATGTCTTCTAAGAAGAACAGGACTCCTAAATGAGCAGAAGTTATGTTTCCTTAATTTCTTCACTTTTCTTCTTTTCAAGTTCCATTCTAATGCTGAGACAGAGAATGGGGAGAAGGATTTATTGTCAAGTACATTACCTGATTGCTCTTATACTACTTCATGTTTTTAAAGTCTAAAATGTACATTACACTTCTAGATGCATTTAAATTTTAGCTATGCTTTCTTTGCTGAAGCAAGATCATTGATATTAGTTAGCCCTTCTTTAATAAATAACATTCTCTTAGAGGGAGTGCTTGTAGTGAGTTAAGAAAAAAATGACAACAAAGGATTCTGTTATTTTTACAGATTGTTACACTGGCACAGTGTATTAAAGGCAGAGACCCATGAAAAACTGACTATTGAAAAAACAAACAGAAATCAGTATAAAAACACATACCCACACCAACATCATAAACATTCTAAAAAGTCTCTACCATGAATATCTAATGATTGTTTATTTATATATCTAACCAAACAGCCATTGCTCCTTTATCCAGCAGAATTATTTTAATTCTTACCTTGACTTGCAGATAAACTGAGATTCCGAGTTTTACTGAGGTGCTGGAGAATGAAAAGAAGTTTAAGATATTATCAGATATTAAAGGATGCTAATTTTAAATCAAGATTTGGTACTGAAGGTGAAATATGGATGCTCTCTAGTACTTGCTTTTATCTGAATATTCTAAGAAGCTTTAATGTTCCTAAAGCAAGCTTCAGATGATGATAAAATTAATCTTTGAGCCCTGAGGGTGTTGGCACCCAGCACTGCAAGGTGTACTGTGTGCTCGTTCCTGATTTAGCACTGAGTCAAATATTCAGCTCGATGCTGGATAGAAATACCTTCAGGCTTGCTGTGCTGAAAATGGATTTCCATCAATTACTGTTATGTAGGTCACTTTTGCAGCTTTTCCTGGATTTGAGCACTTAAAGTAGTGCTACATATATTTGTATTGATAAATAGATATATTACTGGCAGCTTTACCAAAAGTATTTCATACTTGATAATTTTTTATTGTGTTACAAACATGTGACTTTTGTTCCTGGTCCTTTTGACAAACAAAATAATTGTCAGTGTCCAAAATATGTTTGTGATGTAGCATGCACTACCTTTTACATCTATTTAATAGCCAATGATTTGATTTAAAAGTTCCAGTTTTGGAATAAGCACAAAGTCTAATAAAGTTATCCTCAATGCAGTGTTTGTAGATAGACCTCCCTTCCACTGCTAAGTATCTGCTCTAGAAATATAAAGTCAGAAGTGCAGTAATTGTACACCATCAGACCTGTATTCCCTACCAAGTAACCTCATTCTATCATAACACTTTAGAATGAAAACAAAGTCTTGCAGGTGCATGTAATTAATGAACTTTTTATATACCACCCAAAAAGTCAGGGCTAGATGAAGGGGAACTATGATTCTGTTTTCTTTTAACTGCCCATTACTCGCTCTTCACTGCAGTGTTAGTGTTCCCATAGGATTCATCTGGTTACCTCTGACATCCAGCCTGCACTCTATTTCAGCTTCACCACACTCATTCACAGCTTTACAGGTGTAAATGCCGCCATCAAAGGGCGTGGGCTTCCGGATCTCCAGGGTCAACACCCCCTGCTTACTGAACATGCGGTACTTGGCATCCCCAGAGAGATCCATCTTGTTTTTGAACCAGAATATCTTTGGCTGAAAGACAAAAAAGAAGATTTTAAAAATAGAAGGTAAAGAATGGAAGATTTACACCTGATCTTGCAGCTTTAATGTGGCTATCAAAGGCTAGATAGTATTATGAGGGCTGTTTAAAAAGCAGTGTTAATAATTTTTCAAGGAACATCTCATTCAGTACAAATTCATGAAACCAATAATTCAAAAGTTCAGTATTTCCATTAACTCACAAATAGCATATAGAAAATGTAGGTTTGTGTCCTGTTTTACTGCAATTTAAAAAAAAACCCAACACAACCTATTAACTGGCTACAAATTCATTAATTTGGGAGTTATTTAGTTGTGCTTATTAAAATGGTGTTGAATGCTACAAGTATCTTACAGAAAGGGAATTAAACTTCACAGATTATTAAAACAGAGGTGTCATAAAAGTCCACCCATGCTGGGTGGCCAAACTGGGATGTCAAGATTTGGTCTGGGAAAGGATTTTCCAAACCCTTTAGCGTATCTTTAGAAACTTCAGGAATTTAAAAATAAAGTTCCTGTTGGCTTTGGCTGTGGAATAAAGTGGTTGGTCCTATACCAGTTCAAGCTTTTATGTTTTGTTTCCAGTACCTAAAAATGTGCCTTTAATTTTTTTAAATGAACTTTTGAAAATGAAAAATCTGATCTAAAACAAACTGCTTTTGTTTATTTCAAGTTCATTAGTACATACAGTGAAGAAACACTCTTTAAAGACTAGAAGACCAAGGTTTGTATTTATCTGTTTTTCTTTCAGAATTAATGTCTTCTGTTTCTTCATCCATCAACCCCAAAACTACTGCACTGTTTTCATAGAGTGCATTCAAATCTACTGAGTCACTGTTTTCTTTGACCTGTGGTATATCAATCCAGTGCATCCCACTTGCCATGCTTAATTTTCTTGATGGATCTCAGCTGAAATTCTTCCTGCCTTAACATTTTTTCCTTATTTTTCTGTAGCCTCTTTATCTTTCTTGGTACATGTCTTTTGTTATACTTCATTACTGGCAGGGCATGAGTACTGTCTCTGCCTGCAGTGGTGACTTTTCCATGCCATACAGATCATCCTGAGGTGTGCTTGAGAATCTACAGTTATTCAGAACTGGAAACCTCCATCCACATATGCTACTCTTTGTGAATGAGACCTTTTGCAGAGTACTGCAGTAAGTACTGAAACATTTTATCAAAGTTAATTTGGGCAATGGAAGTACAAAAATGTATCTGGAAAAGCTGCTTTAAGAGTATTGGGTGTACTGAATGCTGAGGGCTACTGGGATCCTTCAGGCTAATGTGGAAGGACGAGCTAGCATGCCTGCATTCCAAAGCCTGCCACTAGTGTACAATAACAGTTGTAAAATTGAGCAAGTTTTTAAAGAATCTTCTTAAAACCATGGAAACCGAATGAAGTGGATGCAGATGCACAAAAATGTCAGTTAACCAAGAGGGAATATCGTCACTAACACTGTCATTTCTAAGCTGAGGCAGCTGCTGGAGGATGGATTTTGCCTACAGTTGCTGGTATTTCTTCTGTAATGTTCTTGTTCTTTTGAAGCTGTTTACATGGATATGCTTCCTTTTTATTTTTGAGTTTTGTCTGGACCTCCTTCTTCATCCAACGAACTGCAGCAAATGATTTTTTCTTTTTAATTTGGACTCTGAGCAATTGTTACATGTTTCGCTCTGTAGCAATCAGATCCTTGCACAGATACGAGGTAGTGAAAGAAGCTGAAAATGAACAGCCAGAGGTGAAGGGATTTGCATTTTTTGTGATTCTACTAATTTAAGTTTATGACAGGATTATGTCATAATATGGTAAATTCCTTCACTGAAGAAAAAAATCTTGTTTCCCTTTTCTGAGAAGTCTAAATTTAGCTCCTAGCAGAAGCAGTTTTTCCAGCTTGTTCCTGATTAACAAATTAGTACATCCTTATGTACTCTTTGATGGGACTTTAATAAATATATTTAGAATGAAAAAATGTTCCTGTGAGATTAAAAACCAAACCAACAAAAGCCCACAAAAATAACTTCACATGAAACCAGACCTTATTCCAGTTAGTTTTGCAAAATAGCTCAGACTCTCAAAAGCTTGCATGCATGCATTGGTGTAACAGGAAAACTGCTGTTCCCCTCTATCATTTGGTGCATGGAACAGTGTGTGATGTTTAGCTGCTCTTTTCTTCAAAGTCTGAAGAGAGCAAAGTATAGATTGTGAGAAGATCGTTTTGTTGTTGTTTGTCTTCTCCAGTGAGTGGGTTTTAGGCAGACCTGGTACATTTCCAGTGGTGTAGTGTCACCACAAGCAGTGACTGTCCTCCCCTCTGTCTCCTTCACTGTGGTGCCCCTGGTTCTTCACACACCCGCCCAAGGAGCGCTTGCCGCCCTCTCTGCCGCAGCATCGGCGCGAGAGGGTGGGACGTGACTGGGAGCCCTCTGCTTCTCCTCTGTGTGGCCATGCCCCACTCAGCCACCCTGAACTGACAGGAATTCCAGGGCAGCGTTCATCTTGTTGCAACAATGTCAGGGACAGTTGTGATGCCTACCTTGGGGATTCCTCTGACAGCACAGCTGAGCGTGGTGTTGTATCCCGCAATCACAGAGCGGTTCACCAAAGGGTGGGTGAATTTAGGCGCTTCGGAGAAGTCATGTTCTTTGTAACTTGGGGGTTTATAAGTGGTGCCTGCAATTCCAAGAAACAAAGTAGTAAGAACTGTGTTGTCAGTTCTGCTGACTTGTCTACTGTCTATCTGTCATTTGTTTTGTCTCTATGATTTAAAGAAGCTTCAAAGCTTTTGACATTCGTGATGTAACAAGTCTTTAAATACATTTCATTCTAAAACATCTCATGTTTAATGTGTTAGTTAAGATAAAAAGTTCTGGCAATCATGGGTTCTCAGCTTCTGTTAAAAATATGATAGCCATATGTGTGCAGGGAAAGTCTTTACCATAGACATCTTCAACTTTTAACCCCAAAATATAAATATAATCCCCAAGCTGTATTATTTTCTTAAGGTAATATAGTTCAGGAAGACTGTGTGCTTGCATACTTTTTAACTGATGTTTGTGTTAGTGCAGGAGATCTGCCTAGATAAAGACTCTTGATGCTTAAATTCTTTGTAAATGCTAGTTACGAAATAATGAGAATATCTTTAGTATTGCATCTAGTAAGAGTGTATTTTTGATTTGCCAGTGTATTGCTTCTGGTACTTAGTGGCTTTTGTGATCTTTGTTTTGAAGAATGTTTTACCTGTTTTTTGGATATGGGCAGGATTTTTGGTGGTAGCAGCAGTTTCACTCAATCCACACAAATTTTCACTGAAGATTCGAAAAAAATACTCATTTCCCATAATCAGGTCAGACACTATACAGTTTGTTCGACGGTAGTGATCAAAAACAGTATACCATTCCTGTAACAAGACTGTACTGTTTAGAGAGATGTTATGAGGGGTCAGACATGGTGCTAGTTTTGGTATGGAGAGATTCTTTCTGCTACAAGGAAAAGACAGGTATTTAACACTAACCCCTGAAATGAATATTTTGTTGCTTCCTGTGAAGATCAGCTGATCTGTTTTCTTACTTTAATATTCTGGCAGTGTGATAGATGTATGAATACTTGCATTTTGAGAAAAAATCCCCCAACTCTCTACCATATTTTAGCCATACTCATATCTGGGGAATCTGCTATAAGATTTGTACTCAGGATGTGACTACTTAATGGGGACTTCCATGAGAAAGACATTTTCCAGCTTGACTTGCAGACATACTCTCCCAGCATATACCCTGGTATGCCCAGCATCTCACTTCAAGTCTAATCCTTCCTCCCTCCCCTTTAATTTTTTGCTGCATTTTTGAAAAATATGATTCCAAATAAGAAATACAATTCCACCTTGTAAGTAGAGCTGTCTATGCAGTCACCACCAGACACTGCACATGCTTAGTCTCTCTTCCATTTTCTGCATTTAATGCAGTTCTATCCATCACCTTTTGGGGGTTTTTTAGGTTCTATTTTTCAATGTTTAATTGCCTCTGGGATGCCATAGGACACCTTGGACACACAACTGAGAGTCATGAATTCAGTCATTTCCCTCAAGTCTCTGTGTTGCCAGAGCAGGTGCTGGTTTAACCCCATGCAAAGCCACGGACCCAGCGCAAGTTCTTACCATTGTTTTTTTGTCAGCTTTCTGAACTGTGTAACCCAAGATCTGAGCATTGCCATCATCCTGGGGAGGTGCCCACTCCAGGGCCGCATTAAATCCCCAAACATCTACAAGCTTTATATTCTGAGGAGGACCAGGCTTGTCTGCAGAGGAGACATACAAAAACACCTTTGCTTTTAGTTCAAGATCCAAAGAGCTTTGTCATTTCCCCATGCAGGGAGAAAAAATAGAACTTGATAGCAACCTGTAACATTCCATAGCAACATACTCCATTTACATGAAGTTAAAACTGTAAAGAGGAAATTTGGGAAATTTTCAAATACCTGCTTAATACTCTTCCGAGAGGCCTGAATCCCACTGAGAGACAACACACTAGAATTAATAACATAGGAACCAGACAAACTCTTCTTTAAAATGGCATAAGAAGTTTGTGTTGTTTGGATGGATGTGGTTAACTCTTTACCTGCAGTTTTATTACTTTGTTACCTCAATGCAATTTCTTGGTCGTTTATCTACACTGCTATAACAACCAGGGCAATGTGCCTTCCAGCCGAGGAAGGCCAGCCATTTGGGAATACACCTGTTCCCTCTTAGCTTAGTGCTTGTTATATTGCCCAGGTGATATTTCTCCATAACAGAAGTCTGTGTCCTTTTTAAGAAATATAGACAAAAACAATATAGTACGAAATGATAATAATTTTCTTTTTTCCTTTTTGAGGATCATTTATATTTATACCATATTGTTTAGTCAAATGCTGTAAGATTTAAATTAGATTCATTAAATAATATTAATTAAATAATAATGGTAATATCAATATAATGATAAATAACTATTAATTATTAATAATAATTATTAATAATAACATTAACAATATTTTAAATAATAATAATTAAATCATGTTTTAATTTTAGGACACCAGTTCACCTTTTTGATGTTAGATTGTTGCACACAGCTATGGGGCCTGTTTGGGATAGCTTGGTAGGTGATCTTGAGTGAAAAATAGTTCAAGATCATCCTAGACAGCTGAAGGGAAACTGGCTCCCCATTTTCTAGCTAAGCTGGAAAAATAAAGAAAATGATAGGAGTCTGATGGATGTAGGTTTGAGATAAGCAAAGCACAGAGGAATATAATTATAGGTGGCTTGTAATTTAATTCCTTAAAGAAGAATATGCAAACCAGTAATAAACCAGCCTTTTTATTAGGGGAACTAACTTTGGCACCAAAGCATAATATGCTAATTCTCTTTTCACTGACAAACTTTGGAATTGGAAACTGCTTTATAATTAGGTTTGACTCCTACTGTCCTCCTTCAAAGTGGTGCCAACTAGAACACTGCATGGTGTCTGATAAGGAATATGGAATGCATGGCTCTCATT
Organism: Pomatostomus ruficeps; assembly: GCA_013400735.1. NCBI lineage: Eukaryota > Metazoa > Chordata > Aves > Passeriformes > Timaliidae > Pomatostomus > Pomatostomus ruficeps. Next base: position 25,486 of record VYZT01067870.1, on the reverse strand, counting down.
CTACTTATCATCCTCTTTCTTTCTATCTTACACCAACATTTCAGAGGAAAACCTGCCATCTTCTGTGTTTCTCAACAGCCACCAACCAGGTAAAGCCTTCTTTCATTTTCTTCTCTGTTTCTGAAGCAGGGAATGGCAATGTGTTGTTGAATGAATGACGCTGCTTATGGAGATGTGGAAATGCATTTGCTGTTAACTTGAATCACAACATTGGAAGAAAAGAATCTGATTGTGTTGTTAGATGTGTATCTTCATTACACAGAAATCAATTAATCTGTTCTGATTTAAGAGAAGAATTTTTCATACTGCATAACTGCACATGTATGAAGAACAACCTTAAAAAAGGTAGACATGGATAAATTTGCTACACGGATTTTTATATTCTTGATCTTTGGAGTTCGGTGGGATAATGCAATCTGCAAGAATATCTACTCAAAATTTCTTTGTAGAATGGTAGAATATTTCTTTCTCAGTACTAACCAGTATCTCTAGCTTGTGAATAGAGGGTGGGAAAAGTTAAACTTAGTGATGCTTTTGTACCAAATTATTTTCCTCTGCAGGACACTGTGTTAAGAGTGGGTATTCATATTCTGAGGAAGTATTCTGTGTTACTCTCAGCACAAGCTCATCTGAGGAGTTTTGCAAACTAATGAAATTTATAGATTGGGAAGAAGAGATAAAGTTTGAATTATCTTTCAGAAATAAATTACAATTTATATTTTCAAATAATACATAATGAGAAAAATAATTAATTCCAGTTTAAAAAAAAATGTATAGAACTGAGATTTGCTTTGGTCAATAGAAGGCCTGATGGAAGACAAAATTTATTGATTCCTGTATAGGGGGGGAAGACATTGGGGGAACCGTATTCTCCAGAGATTGGAGGTATTTTCATTATCTAAGAACTTCCTAAAAGTATTTAATAAATACTGTTTTCCTATAGTAAAAGTGCATATTTTGTAGGTCTGTTGAGTAAACAGCAGCAACTGTTTTGGCAACAAGGGAAGGTGATGGCAGTAACAGATTTGTTTCCTCTTGTTTGGAGCTGATGTGACTCATCACAGCAGCAGAGCTTTTGGCTACCTGCACTCTTGCCTTCCTCCAGAAAAAAAAGGGGGCCAAAGCCACAAGCATTACTTCTTCCTCAAGAAGACTTTTGCCAAGGGAAGTTAGCAGATGAAAAGACACCTCAAAAGATCACTGACTGACTTGTTGTGCCTCTGAAAGCCAGGTTGGCTTTTTCAGCCTGCCATTCGACAGCACCTGAAGCAGCACTAGGAGTACAGAAAGAGCACCTGAATCACCCATATTTCTGTCCTGCCAAGAGAATATAAAATCTGGGGAATAAAAAGTGCAGTTGACAGAACTGAAAAAGAGGTAGTTCTGATGACAGAATAACAGAATCAAGAGTCAGAGTAAATGCCTTGATTGCAGAAGTATCTGCATATGTTAAAAAGCCCTTTTATTTCTTGGTCATGAATTACATTAAATATATGTATTCCCATTCATTTCAAGAAACTACCCAAGAAGCACGAAGTTAATGCCTGTCCTCCAACTCTTACCTGTGCGATAAGATCAGTGGCTTTTTTTCAATAATTCATTTTCTCTATGAAATAACTCTTTGACAATGGTAGATGGATGTGTTTTTGTGACTTTCTATAGTATCAAACCATAGGTGGTAGATACTTGGTGCTATGGTCTAAGAGCAAGGGCAAGAATCAAGAATCACTACCCAGTTTTAGAAAGGTATTTCTGTGTGTAGGGTGCACTACTCCCCTTTACCTGAGTCATGGAGTCATAGAATGTCTTGGGTTGGAAGGGACCTCAAAGATTATTAAGTTCCAACCCCTTGCCAAGGGCAGGGACACCTTCCAGTAGATCAGACAGCTCAGAGCTCCATCCAGCCTGGCCTTGAACACCTCCAGGGATGGGGCATTCACAACTTCTCTGGGAACTCTTGGGATTATTTTGTTTTAGCTGTCATTTACTTATTTTGCTCTAGCAGAACTGCAGCCATCCTCTTGAGCAGAAGCAGCTGCTGGTATTAAGACATATTTGTTCCAATTTTTTATGCCTTTCTTGTTTGCTGTTGGCACCATTACATACCCATTCTGCCAACATAATTTATAAAACTTTAAGCAGACCAAAGTCAGCATTTTTAATTCCAAAACATTAGGAGTTGAGCCAAAACACATATTCTAAAAATGTATTGATATATTGGAATAAATTTGGGATAACAGTGTGAAAGTGTGGGGAAAGAGAAATAAAAACAGTTATCAAGAATGTTAAAAAGAGTGGTAATGAGGAGAAATGGAAGAGCTCTGGCTGAATATTAATGAAATCTGAGTAGGAAAGATCTCAGAATATCTCTCACCTAATCCCAACAGAAGTTATGGAAACTTCAGCAGTGCATTCCTTTAAAATGACATTAGAAAAGAGACTGGAAATTGTATAGTAGAGAATAAGCCTCAGACTAACTAGACACTCTTAACAGAGTAAGGCATTAAATGTGAATTTTCCAAACTCAGAGGGCCGTGCCTTCTGATTTTTGGAACAGTAGAGGTATAGTATGGCAATGATTTTATCTTCACTATCCTTATCTAATGAAAAAACCCATATAGCAGTACATCCATTCCAAGATTCATATTTTCTTCCTTGAGTACAATATGGCTATTCTTAAGAACCAGAACTCTCAAATTCTTTCTGTCTCTCTCAAAGTGGTAGAAAGAAGATTGATAAGGATGATCAAAGGTATGAAATGGCATCTGTTTGAAAATAATCAAAATGAGGAGTCTAAAACTTGAGAAAGTTGACTGAGATGAGTGTGACTGAAGGCTATAAAATCATGAGTAATGGAAAAGGTGAAGGATTATTCATGTTTTTGTTCTGATACAAAACTGTATGGATGTCAAATGAGATTGTCAGGAGACAGATTCAAATCAGAACAATAGATACATGTACTTAAACCGAAATTCCTTACAAAAGAATATTTGGATTCTCAAACTAGACCTGGATTAAAATACAGACTGGATAAAATTAGGCAGGAAAAAAACCACTGAGGAGCTATGGAAAGCACAGAATATCCCTCATCCTCTGAAGGTCTCTAGGACACAGATAAGTTCAAGGTGGGAAAATAAAATAGGAAAATAAGGTCACATGTTAGCCCTGCTCTTTGTCCTATTCATCTGCAACTGACCATTGAAGGAGAAGGGATTCTGAGGCAGTTGAATCTTAGAGCTGCCTCGCTCTGGCCACTGTTTTTTTGTATGATCTGCTTAATTTGATGTTGTCAGGGTCTTACCTATGATTTGTATTGTTATTGCAACTTTATCAGACATGTTTTCTATCTGAAGAGTGACTTCATATGATCCTGAGTGATGAAGCTCTGCCTTTCTGATGAAAAGGATTGTGTCCGTGTTGCTGTTCCGAATTCCCACATCTTTGGAGTCTAGAGTTTGACCGTCTTTCAGCCAAGTGATTTTGGGTCTTGGTTTACCCTAAAGAGAGAGAAAAAAAGAATTATTTTTTTTAGGCTTTAGTGGATTTCCATTTTTCTCTTAGTGATCTATAAATCTAGAAAGCCTAATATAATACAGAGTTGAGATAATAAACTCTCTAAATACTTTAGAATTTCTGTTTTCTTCCAGACAAATATTTGCTCTGATCTGTGTGGTTTAGTGGTACCACGCTGTGAGAATGCCATTTAGTTAGAGACTGAAATGATATTGAGAACAAATCCACAAATACTATACTTGTGCTGGTCTGGTACTCTTTCCCAGGCATCAGTGAAGCCAACAGGTGATCTGACTTGTTCTGATTGTTATTAGCAGAACCTTTACACACCTGAGGACTTTACTAGCTCTGCTCCCCTTATTCTCCCTTTCTTAAAACATCTGATGCTCTGTGCCCAGGCATTTTTAAGATCTTTTGAAAAATTATTATCATCTTGCAGTCTTGGGATATCAAACTTATTGTATAGCTCTTTCTGCACTGCAAAATTGTTTTGGTGGCTGTCAACCTAAGCAGCCAGTGTTGCTACACCCATGGAAGATGGCATTGGGGAATCAGTGAGATATCAGCGGCTTTCATCGCTCTCATCCAGCCATTTCCAGGAAAAATGGTAGGTGCTATTTTTTTCTTCAAAAGTTGTTGGAGTGCTGCTTCCACAGTACAACTCCGAACAAGGAATTCCAAGAAAAGAGAAAATGGCCATAACATATTTACTAAGTGTAATAATAGTTAATCTGACAGAAAATATCTCAGTGGGGGTTTTTAGGTTTCTGCCAGATTACCAAGGTGAAACAGTGCAGCACAGGCCTGGAGGAGTTTAGATGGGTGGGGAGGGAACGGGAGACCTTGCACGCCAGCAGTCAGCTCTGCTTGGGCTGCCCTGAAGTCTGAGACACTGAAATTGGGACACTGTTCCGCCAGTAAACAGCAGAGAAAGCAGCTCTAAAAGGCTCCTCAATCCACGGGGTGTCTGGAACATACTCTGAAAGATTGTATCTCTTCCCTTAGCCTACAGAGTGAGATTGAGATATTCAGACTCTTGGTTTTGGTGCCTAAAGATAGGCAGAATAATAATGAATCTTTGTGCATTGATACACCTTTATTTCAGGTTTGTCTGGTATTTGCTCAGAAAGTCTGTATAGCATCATTTTTTTTCAGTTGTATTAGGAAAAAAACTTCACCTTTTGTAAGAGTCAGGCCAAGATCTGTTCAAAATTATACAGAAAGGATGTCTAAAACACCTAAAAATTGCTATTCATTCATAGATGCTCTCTTCTCTTACTCATCAGATGTATTGTAATTTATTTTACATCAGGGCTGATATATATCTTGAATGAGCAATGTTTTTGAATGTTCCATTTTCTCTATCTGGTAAATTATTTTCTCACAGCTTTCTGCCAAGGAACATAGTTAAGAGCCCCTCAGGCCTGTAGCTCTGAAATAATAGGTACAAGATAGTTTTGTCCAATTCTAGTGTACCTTTACCGTGGCCTCATTTCACAGAACCCTCACAAAAACCTATTAGAGAAAGAGATGGCTTCCTCTCTTCAGCTGGCATGTACAGTAGAAATTCTAGAACAAGTAAAAGGGTTTGGGTTGTTTTGTGTTTTATTTTCCTTATCTATGTCTGATTATTGGTGAACTTGAGAAAACTGACTCCATTTTACTTCTTACATATGTGTGCATTTTAAAATGATATGAGGATCCTCCTTGAAAAATTTGACTAGGCAATGCTTTCAAAATAAAAACAATCTGCTTAAATGGTATAGTTCTATGGGCATTTATTTAAATTTCTACTTTGTCAAGACAAATACTTAGCAGGTTTTCAGACTGATTACAAGATTGTTGCTGCTGGTGTTCAAGTGTCGTTGATCAGATACATGTACTCACAGCACCTCCTTTTTTGAGGTGCTGTGAGTGCCAGTGAAAGGATGCAAGTGTTCAAAGTGTTGGTTTTCATATACTCTTATATTTATAGATTGTGAAAAGCATAAACAGATAGAAAGCATGTTCCTAATACATATGTCAGAGGATTGGATTTCTGCAATGTGTAATAGATAATCTGAGACAGAACAGTGAGTGACAGAGTGGCTAAATAGCACACCAGAGAAACTTCAGGGAGTTCACAGCCAGGGAAGAATGAATTTAAATGCTCCTAGATATTTATATTCACACATATATGATGGACAAAAAGACTGATCAGTACTACTGTCAGTTTTATCCACTAGTAGCACATACTATCCCTCCAATCACATGCCACATAGTTAATTTTGAAGCAAGAATGTGTTGATCCTCTTCCTTTCACCAGAATGTTCCACCTGCTTAATGCATTCAACAGAAAAAAAGCTAGGTAGCAATGTTTTACTTTCTTTTCTGTACATTTTGATCTAAAGATTTAAATAGATTTGCCATTAAGCCCAGGATACCTTGACAATGTATTTCACAGAATTTCACTGGAGTGACCACAGAGGTCACTGGAAAGGTTCCACAGAGACTGGATGGAGTAGAAGACACTGACTTCCACTTTCATTAGATAATAGATATCGTATCGACTTAGGGTCTTCTTCTGCAATAGAAATGGTCAGTTCCTAAAAATTTTTCAAAATGTAATGGAAAATTTCTTTTTGATTTGCTTTTTTTGAAATGTCATCGGTTACGTATTCTAAATAGCTGTCACCACAGTTCTTAATACTATGAAATCTGCAATTCAACACTATGACAAATTTAATTCACTCAAAAAATACTTCTTGAATTAAAGTCCTCTGGCCTTGCTCTCAGAGTAAAATCTGGTGTTGATGCATAAATTTTAGCATTTTTTTGTTAGCCTTACCCTTCAGAAGACAAGAGCATATACCAGCACATAATTTGTCAGTCAGCTACTCAAATAACTTTTCAATCAGTTGGTTCAATTTGGCCAAATTTGACAGGGCATGAAAAATCTCTAAGATTAGCTTAGTACAGTTCTGTGAAAAATTGATGATGGGGTGAAATGCCAAAAGCTCAGTTAGTGTCCCCACTGAGGAGAAGTCAGGGAAAGCTCGGTCTTTATCTATTTTGTTTGGCAACAGCTGAATGGTGAGGCAGGATTAAGTGAAGCTCTGGATTAGTTGCTACATGTACTTACCCTGGCCGGGAAACTGAGGACATGTCCATGAGGACTGCCCAGAGCAGGAGGGCAAAGAACTGGCAAATCTCTGGGAAAATTACAGTGGGGCTGCTGTCAGCAGAAGGAGTGGCTGGACATGCTGGGAAGGCGGTGATATGGGGGTGTGGCGGTTTAGCACCTCACTTCTGGCAGAGTCTTGTGGGAAGCAGAGAAGGCCTTGACTCTGTAAGCACTGCTCTCAGCAACAATTAAAATACCCCTAAATTATCAATACTCTAAATTCTCAATACAGCACTAATTCAAAACATGACCCCAGACAAGCTTGCATGAAGAAAATTGGCTCTGCCCAGTCAAAACCAGCATATGGGGACATAAGACACAAATCTCTAAATGGCTAAACTTTATTTCCCTGCTTATGGGACAGCTTGTCAAATTTGTGGAATTTTTCTTCCACTTGGACATCAAAGCAGGAAAAATATCTGTTTATTTTAGTTTTAAAAAAAAAATTATGTAACTCAGAAATAGCAGATATATAAATCTTGAATTTTGTGTGTGATTAGACATCACTGAAAAAGTAATTTTAGCCATTTTGGAGGTAAGAAATGTGGAAGAAAAAAAAATAGCCTTGTGATTATGCTGAAATCATTTAAGCATGCAATTCAAGAAAGTTACTCCATTCATGGGCTTGAAACTGTGTACTAATCAGATGTATCTTCGTGAAAAAAAGCAACTTTTCATGTAACCCAGTAACCATAGGGCAAAATGTACATTTAAGTTTACATAGATTCTGCTCTAATCTTTTTTTTGCTGGTACTGCTCAGACAAAAGAATACAGGTGATGTGTGCATATATGTCTCCCTTGTGGAAAAAATGTTTTGCATATCTCCAGCATCTTTCATATGAGAATTTCAAAGCTCTTCACTAATAGCAGGATTACATTTCCATAAATGTCAGTTCTGGACAGCAGAGAAATTTCAGTATCTTGAAATTTTAACTGAGGACTTGATTAAGTGATATATCTATTATTACTGAGGGTATCTCTGTTAGAGTCAGAGTCTAATCTACAATTTCTTTTGCTGTGTCTCCTTTAGAAAACTATTTCCTTACACTCATTAATTCTTGCACTCTGTTGTTACTATAGTCTTGCATCTGAAAAAAGGCATGTGGTGTTTTACAAATGGTCGGATTGTTGCCTATACAGCTCTAAAAAATGCCAAGATAAGGTAACTGGTTAGGTCAGTCTTTGTATATATTTTAGCAATTTTGTGCGTGCCTTAGTGAAGTGTAGGTACATACATGCACTCCTGATAATCCTCATCATGCTCTGTTTTCTGTACCTTCAGCTCATGTAAAATAATGCCCAAGCTGTTCTTTGTACACGCACTCAGATTCTGCATAGGGCCAACTGGGATCTTCTGTTTCTGCGTGAACTCTAATTTTTGCAGTCAGCCTTTCAGAAATTAACATGCACTCTTTTGCCAAAGTTGCCCGGTGACATCATACACCTTAGCTCCAGAAGAGAAGTTAGTTGGATTCTTACACTTTTGTCTACTTCTTTCTAAGGTTCATCCTATGCTCAGTAAGCAAGAAAGGGCTTGCATTTACTCCACTTTTTGCTTCTTCCCCAAAATGCGGGATTAAGGAAGAAACTCTGACTGTGAACAAATTATGACTGAAAAAAAGAGTGATTCCCTCCCCCTCCTTGAATGTTCAAGAAGGTTTAATGAATCCTCAGCCATACTTCTGTGATTCTGCTGATGCAGTGAAGCAATGGGAACTTGCATTAGGGAAACTACTTTAGGTAAGTAATGGTAAATAACCATGGCAAAAGAGAAGCTGATACATACCTGAAAAGGGATCACAATATTGATTGTCTCACCCACTTTCTTCACCAGAGTCTGTCTGAGGTGACGTGGCAGCCAGAATTTGGGACGCTCTGCAGTTAAGCATTAGTACACTAAATACAAAACTTTTGATAATATACAATCTTTCATATAGCACGAATGAGGTAAAACATCAAAGAGAAGAGACTTGGATAATTTTAAGTGTAAGAAAATTGTGGAAGCACTGTTTATACTATTAGGGAGTAGCTCAGTCAAATGTCTCTAAGTAGTTTCAAATATAGTCGTCTACTGGATACAAAGTTAGTATCAAGTCTCAGTTATATATTTACAGCTGAACATGTTTCAGTGACAGCTGGATTTGTGAAAATGTGTCACATCTGAAATGCCAAATTTGGGTGACTTCTGTTGGATGTGAATCTTCTATGTGGACTTTGTTTCTTTGGAGAAATTTTTCAGTTCAGTAGAAAGGATGGGACAAAGGGTGAATTGGAGTAAAAGAGTGATTATAGATTATGATTATCTATTGCTATATTGGTACTGCAGCCCTTGTAAACTGCCACTTGGAGATATTTATGGACATACTCAGAAAGAAGAGCAACTGATGGATTCCTTTATCTTTCTACAGTCATTCAGTTACAGTTCTTTCTTTGAGATGGATGTAGTGGAATCTCATTGTAGCATCTTAATTTTCACTAACAAAAAAGGGACCTTACTGCATGTTTTTTTCATCTAGTCTCTGCTTTCCTCTACCTCACTGAAAAGCTTTCTACACTCCCCATTTATCTTTTCCCTGTCATTTACAGAGGGAATTTCTTAACATACAGCTGGAGTGTCTGTCTTCATGACCATTTGGTATTGAGATGCATTGAAATTTTGTTTTATTTACATTGGCTCATTTTACTACCAGTGAGACTCTGGCAGACACTTCATGTGAGACAAGGTTACGGAATCCACTATTAGCAGCTCTTGATGTCTTTTGGACTCCAGTCAAATGAATGTTAATCTACTGCTGTTGGGTGATACACAGGGTGGTAATTAATAATCTACGACAATGAAGTAAATAGATCTCTTGCTGTAGCCAATGCAGTCATTTTGCAGTAATGTAACAGCTTTTCAAGCAGAGAGGTAAATATTAAAAAAAATGTTTCTTAAATGCTGACTTTGCAAGAGGTGAAATGTCCATATTTTGAACGTAAGAAGTAGACTTATTTTAAGAGCTATGTTTTAGAACTGTCAGGCCTGGGTGTTGTAGAGATGTTCTCAGAGTCAGAAGATACTGGGCACCTAATCAAAGTGGAAGAGCTGTTTGGGTGTTATTCTCAGATACAGGCAGGATTTTGGCCAGAGGAAAAAAATGAACAGGATTTATTCAGTATAGATACTCACGCAGGATCTCTTGAACAGTAACAGGCTCTTTTATTGTTGTTGCTCCGCTCTCACCAGCCAAGTTGACAGCCTTGATACGGAAATAAAGTTTGTCTCCCGTGACCAGATCTTTAATCAGTGCAGATGTGCGCTCAGTTAGGCCAGGGAGCGCAGGAATCCATTCTGTAGCTGCAAGTACAGTATTTGCATATTGCAATAATACATTATTTTTCCAAACTGACGCCTTGTTTGCAATTGAAAGCAAATTTGTGTTAGGATAAAATGAATTCAAGTTACAATGCCACACTTAAAGGCAATAAAATAAGTTGGAAGAAGAGCTTTGATTCAAGGACATGTGTTTACACATGGAGTAAGGAATCTCTACACTTTGTTATTCAAAATACCTAAGAATAAGGGAATCATCTTTGGGTAGTTCCTTCGGCATTTTGTTTCATAGAGCTTAGAGCTGTGGGACTTCTTGACATTTATTTTTACAACATGGGAGGGGGGGGGAAATTTTGGAAGTAGCTTTAGCAAGAAAGTGAAGCCTTAATTTAATTTTTTTTTCTTGGAATAAATATACCTTCTGTGGCTGTCCAAACAGATCGGTGAGAGCCACATATGCTGAAAACAATAACAGAGCACATAACTGTTGGAATTTATGATTTACTTCTCAATTGACACAGTAGAACAGAATTCTTAGTGCTTCCTTATTCTAAAGCACAGAAATATGACTGACAAAATCATTCTGCTCTGACAATGACATAGAGATTCTGGAAATTCTATAGTGATGTCTCATTAAAGACTATTAATTATTCCTGGATAAATTATGTCCTGTAAACCCCCTAGTTTAGATGATATGGCAATTGAGCCTAGTGTCAGGGAAAATGTCAATATTAAAGTGACTATAATTTTGTTATTTGACTTTTATGACAGAAGTATTATGTTGTAGCATCACAGAACATTAAGTTTTGTAGATACAGTGCTGTTACACTCCTTATTACCAGCACAAACATTAAGTGAGGCAAGGTGATGGTTACTTTAAAGTTTGACTGATGTTGTCACAATGATGTTATTATATTGGTTTTAAGGAATATGCAATTCAAGAACGATACAGAAGTATAGCAGTGGCTATAGAATAGCAATGATGTTTTTGTATGACTTATCTGTATTAAAGCTTATGGTGACTGTGAAGATGACATTATGGATGTGACTTCCATGGTTTTATAGTCACGTTGTAGTGAGTATGGTGATGCTTAGTAAGGATGATAGACATAGATTAGAGTTAAAATTTGATCATGCTGGATATGGTTCGGTTATTGGTAGTGTATGGAGGTAAAATTACTGCAATTGTAGCAATTTTAAAATGCTCAGTTGCTGCTGCCTAGTACTCGTGCTTACTTACATCCATCTTTGCAGTATTCCACAATGTAACCATCTAATCCCCCTGCTCCAATCCGCTCAGGGGGCCTCCACTTCAAGGAAACAGTGCTGTCAGAAACATCTTCCACTGTAAAGTGGGTTGGTTCACTTGGAGGAGCTGCAAGGAAATAGGAGAAGTAGATTCTGAGAAATAGCAATACAACTGTGAGAATTCAAAGGCTATACAAGGGGTGATTAACAGCTGATTTATGTACCACTGTCTATTTTAATAAAATAAATCTACCTGAAGCTGAGTTGTAAAGTGAAACACCTATTACATCATTTAATAAAAGCACAGCAGAAGATTCCTATAATAGGAAGGGGAACAAGAGGTTAAGATAGTAGTTCCCATTCACAGATGTACCCTTATGAGAAAAGCCACTGAAAAAGGAAGATTGGTAGAAGGGAGTCAAATTGTTATTAGAAGTCTGTAGAGAAGTTTAGAAATGAAAATATGTACCTTTTTTATTCTGGACTTATGCCCTGGTTGGAATTGGAAGAAGAGATTCAAGTGGTCAGAGTACCACATTCACAGTGGCTAAATTTCACCTCACTCACACAGTGGAGAAAATGACCAAAAGTTACGACTACGTGTTTCCAGAAACACTGCTTCTGATTTGTGCATTTGTAACAGAGACCTACTAATATTTTGGGTTTGAAAGATTTTAATTTGATTTAGATACAGCTTTTTCATATCTCTTCAGACCAGGTCTTTCATGGGTCTTTATAAACCCACAATTCAGAAAAACCACTAGCTAAATTCAGTCTTCTGCAGCATGACTGTTGTCTACTAATTAAAAACTAATCAAGAAAAGCCCTTACTAGAGATACACATAAATGTTACTGTGAAATAATTGATACCAAAAAACAAACAGAAACCAACTTTTTCAAAATAACACTTAGGGTGCAGGACCATAAAATTTAGTATACATACCATCAGAGCAATCATGCTAAAGAAAGGTATGTTTGGCATAATCTTTGTATAAGTGTATTATAAACTGAACATCTTCTGAATATACATAACAGATTTTACAAAGTAAGTTAAATACACATTCACAAGTTGTGGAATTGATTTAAATCAGTCTTAGTTCCCGAAGTTATTGTAAAAAAAAATTACAAAAGTATCACCTAATTTCATTTCTGTATCTGTCAAAAATTTTCGTATTCACATGGTAGCAAGGACAGCACACGGGAGGCAAAGGCAATTGGGAGAATACACAACCACACAGTACACGATCAAAACCCCAAACCTCTTCTCTGAAGAAGTAAGTGTGAACTTTATCCTTAATCAAGTAAAACTCTGCCTATCCCATGAAAACTTTGGACCTGTTGTTTCAGTAGCTCCACTTGATGGTTCTTGTTTGACCTCTTGTGTTGCAGACCAGCTGTTGTGTGTTTGAAATCCAGAATTAAGAGACCCTTCTTGCAGTTCAGCCTTTCCTTCTGACTCCTTCACTGCATCATCTGCTTTTACATTATCTCCTTCAGCAGGCTGTCCCTCTTCACTGTTATTTGTAGATTTAGAAACTCTAGTCATTTTAATCTCCAGCTAATTATATTTTTGTGGGTCTTCTCCCTAAAAGTCTTAGCAGGCAGGCTTCCTGAGGACTCCTTTCGTTTGCTCCTTGCTCAGGGACTGCAGGAGACACTGCACTGCTGTGTTGGGAAGGATTATTTATAGAAAATCATTCCTCAAATATTTTCTTAATCATCTATCCTTTTAGCTGTGGAGAGGGCTGGGATTAAGGGAGTACTGGACGGGATACTGTGATATTTGCACCCATAAGGGAATGGGAGAAGCTGAGAGGGACAGGGAAATCTCTATCAATTAGTTCTCCTCCTTTCCAGATCCAGCTTGAATCTCACACTTCTAATTATAACAACTAAAAATTCATCAGCAATTTCATGAAACTGGAACCTCTGTGCTCTTCAGGAAGAGGAATGAGAGCTAGAGAAGAGGAACATTAAAAAAGAAAAGGTTGATTAAATATAGAATATAGAGATGCTTTATAGCCCTTTTCTTAACACGTTCTTTTCAGCTATAAGAGTGGTTGAAAAGAAGAGGTCAAAATTGTCCTGTCTTGATTTTATTCTAGCAATACCATGGAGTTTCCAAACTCACCAATTGGCATGAAGGGCTGTGAGGCAAGGCTTGGCCGGGACATGCCAATAGAATTCACAGCATAAATCCGCATCTCATAAACTACTCCTTCAATCATTCGCTTGGCTTCGTAGGTCAGCTCTTTTAAAAGGTCAAAGTTCAGCCTCATCCAACGATAGCTCTTCTTCTTCTTTCTCTCTAAAATATAGCCTGGAAAGAACAACTGTTATGATGTAAAAGAACTGGAATTCATTATCTCACGTGCAGGAAGAAAAGAAAATTCTTTTAAGTAGAAATTTCCTTGAAATGTATAAGATGAGGTACAAAGTTAAAAGATTAATTTCCTTCTTCTAATCTGCTGCAATTCACTAATCTTGACTAACAGCATAAATCCCCCACAAAATTTAATTGGAAGAACAGTTTGACAGTTCCTTTTTGATTTTTTAGTTTTTTTAATGTTTTATCGGAGAACTGATCCTAGATCTCTGTGTTCTTTGCAAAGTGGTGGAAATGCAGAATACTTCCCAGATAATGCAGAGTCCAGCTTGCTTCAGCCCCACAGTGAGTGAACTATGGCCACTCCCCGTTTTTCTTGCTCTGATTTCCTTGGGAAGGAAAGTGAGCCTGTATGATAACAGAGAGCAAAGAGAGCCGGGTGCCCTGCAGAGCAAATCTGTAGTACAGTTTAAGGTGTCATGTGTGCCTGGAATCTATGTCTTAGCACTTCTCCCATCCATAGCCTTTCCAACACTACCATGTTGTTTTCCAGAATGAGTAAGTGAGGCTAGATTATCTGTATAAACTTCTCATTTCCCAAAACTGGGAATGGAATCTGTGATTCCTGATGCTCAATGTTGAGGATGGTTGTACACCACACTGGAAACATACATGTCAGATATTTTCAGCTGACCTGCTACAAAGGACTATTGAACAGTTTCTTTCCATTTAACTATATTAAATTTCTGCTGCTTCTCTGTGTTGCAGATAGCATGACTGGATGTGATCCATGCAGGCTTCTTTTAAACAAACTATGCTCTGAAATCTATTGGTCTTTTAACTACAGAATGAATAATCAGAGAATACACTGAACAGCCATGTGCATGTGCCATGTACTTGAGTGTATTGTATAGGTCTGTTTCTACCCACAGGCTGCAGAGGTCTGCTCAGGTGTCTGTAACAGTGCTCAGCTGCACCAGTCTAGGTCCATAGCAAGGATTTATAACTGAGCTGTGCAGGGGAGTGATTCAGTCCCTGCTGCTCACCAAGGTCACAGCTATCAAACTTGCAGAAGTCCCTTTGCTATACCTGGGAACTGTGATTCACATGTAAGGTGTCTCAAGGGATGAGAAGAATGACAGGCACATTTGATTTGCTGGCACGCTGTCGGTACAGACACCATGCATCAGCAGCCTTTCCTGTCAATGCTGAAATGCATGGGAGTCTACAGAATGCTCTGGGAAAAGAATAGAGGCAGTATCTTTAAGCTGACAGGTTGTACCTTCACTTTAAATGTATAAAGATGTACTCCTGGCATGCTTGTTTTCAGTAGCTTTCAGAGTTAAATGCTGTAAGCAAAAAACCTATGGTTCCTTTGGTCAGTTCCTGTTTTTTTCTCTCTTCAGCAGGGTCTATGAGACTGAGAGAAGTGCCCTCAACTCAGTTTCTGGGGTTTTTTGCCATTATAGATAAGCAGTGTTAAGCACATAAGTGTCAAAATGAAGACATTTGCAATTAAAAAAGAAAACGGGCAAAAAGGAGGTAAAATGACAATACTGGTCATATTGGTGACATTTGGTAAAGCAGATTATTTCCCCAAATGCACCGAATGTGTGAGAGTTAAAGATACTGTTTTAGTAATATAAAAAACACACAAAACCCCAGGAAAGGTGAAGATCGGATGTGATTTTCTTTTTATATCTGTTGGATATAGCTAATAAAGACTGTATCTAACTGCCTACAATGCCATCTGTAACAATATGAAGACAGATAAGAATGCATACATCTTTTTCCCTCTGTGTTTCTAGCTTGATTTTAAAACTCTGAATGGGTAGTGCTGCATCTTGGCTTTTCCTCTGCCCCTGCTACAGGTGTTTTATTGGAGCTCTCCCAGTAGTGCAGCCCTGTGCTAAGTGAAGAAACTTCCTCAGGTAGTGCAAAGGCTCGTTAGAGGGACATTAACAAAATCCTTCCTTTGACAGTGAAAACAAGGCAAAGAACTTTCCAAAATATGTACCCTGAAAACACTACGAAACAAAATCATGGGCTTTGTATAGTCAGTGAGGTGGGGGTTGCCTGTGGTAATGACACAGCTGCTGGTAAATATCTTTGCATATAATATTGTAAACTTCTGACTTCTTGCTTGCTTCCTGTCAGCACAGATGAAACCACAAAGCACTGGCCCAGCAGTACCTTGTTTATTCCTGCACAGACTTCTTTGACTTAAATGAGCTAGATCTTGTGGAAATGAATGAAGTCCAGTCATCCAAAAGCAGATACAAACTCTCTCTTCCAGATACTATTTAGGGGATTAAAAGAATTTTAGAACATTTCTAGTCCTGGCATCCCCGTGGGACTCCATATAGCTTTCTATTTCTTGTTTTTTCAAAGAAACTCAAGCTCCAGAAATCTTTATTAAACAATTTGCTAGATGTGGACCCCAGAGGATTTTTTCCCCAAAAATTGGTCGAGACCCTGCATTATTTTCTTTCCCTCTGAGGATCACAGAGAATTTTATCGAAAACTTACCATGCTCTGTGTAGAACTTAAAATGGTGTCAGTGATAATCTTGACTGTGCCTGTTCATTTCCTGCACTGCATTATAATTTTGCACTCTAGTTTTTAGTACAGATTTTAAGGTCACTGAGATTACTGAAATTGTTATGACCCATTGTTTTATATGACGTAGAATTATGAAGTAGTTTTCCACTATAGAACATGTATTGCATGAATGCCTGAGATTACAGATGTCTGGAGTTGATGACTGAGGTGGTCGCAGATCTGTTTCGATATTCCTAGGTAAGCACAGAGGCCTGTATACTGACCTAAAATTTCAGTCTTGAATGAGAATATTTAACTTTAGCTATTTTTTATATGGCCTTTCCTTGCTTTGGTAACTCGTTCGCTGAAATACTTCTCTGACTCAAATCGCACAGGCAGGGGGCACTCTCTCCTCAAAATTGCGGGGCCAGAGCTCAGACCGGTTTGACGGTTCAACGCATCAGAGTAGCTCCTGTCTGAGGGCCAGCCTTCCTTATGTCTAAACGCAGAGAATCTTTCTGTGCCATTTTAAAGGGGCAGCAAAAAATACAGGCAAAGCTGCAGGGGACTTCCTGTTTTAGGACTCCTTACCAAGTACCGGTTGCCCACCATCGTATTTAGGGGGTTGCCACTGCACCGTGCAGTAATCCTCTCCAATGTTGCTGATTGTGGGAGCTTCTGGAGGGTCAGGAACATCTAAAGAAAGTGTGAGAATGAACAAGAGTTGTTACTGTTTCAATTTCTTTATGCAAGTAAATTAAATGCTTTCAACACTTTTTTCCCTGTCTGGTATTGATCTAGTGGTGTCCCCAGGAATCAGTGTTGGGCCCAGTCCTGTTTAATATCTTTAATGATGGTCTGGATGAGGGTACTGAATCTACCATTAGTGAATTCATGGATGACACCAAGTTGGGTCGGAGTGTCAATTTGCTGGAGGGCAGGAGGGCTCTGCAGAGGGACCAGGACAGGCTGGATCATGGGCCAAGGCCAACGGCGTAAGGTTCAACAAGATCAAGTGCTGGGTGCTGCACTTTGGCCACTATAACCCTCTCCAGCACTACAGGCTGGGGGAAGAGAGGTCCAGCAGAAAAGGACCTGGGGGTGCTGGTTGACAGCAGGTGAACATGATCCAGTGTGTGTCCCCACGTGGCCAAGAAGGCCAATGGCATCCTGGCCTGCATCAGGAACAATGTGGCCAGCAGAACCAGGGCAGTGATTGTCCCCCTGTACTCTGCACCGGTGAGGCCATGCCTCAAGCCCTGTGCCCAGTTTTGGGCCCCTCATTACAAGAAAGGACACTGATGTGCTGGAGCCTGTCCAGAGATGGGCAGTGGAGCTGGGGAGCTCTGCAGCACAAGTCATAGGAAGAGCAGCCAAGGGAGCTGGGGTTGTTTAGCCTGGAGAAAAGGAGGCTGAGAGGGGACCTTAATGCTCTGTACAACTGCCTGAAAGGAGGGTGTAGCCCGGTGAGTTTTGGCCTCTTCTCCTAGGCAACCCGCAAGAGGATGAGAGGACACAGGCTTAAACTGGACCAGGGGAGGTTTAGGTTAGGCATTAGGAAGAAATTCTTCACAGAAAGGGCAATTAGACTTTGGAATGGGCCACCCAGGGAGTCACCATCCCTGGAGGTGTTTATGTAAAGAATGGATGTGGCAGTCAGTGCCTGGTCTAGTTGACATGGTGGTGTTCGCCCATAGGTTGGACTTGACGGTATCGGAAATCTTTTCCAATCAAATTTATTCTGTGATTCTGTGATACAACTCTGTCAGATAACAACAATAGGTACAACCAGAATATATTAACTTAGTCCAAAGGGAATCCTGCTTTTTGATGTTTCTTTGTTAGGTTGGTTTCCTTTAAATACCATTGATTATTCAGCTCCATTTTTCTTCCCAGGCATAATAAAATTTTTGCAAAAATGCAAGATAATGAGGTAATTCTGTTCTGTAAGATGAAGCTTGCTCCAGGGTTTCCTATTTTCTCTAGAATAAACTTTATTAAATACACTGACTGCATGTCTTACATATTATGTCACTTTGGAGATACTCATAGTAAATATTCTGATTTAGTATTTGTAAAAGATGGAAGAGACTTCGTATTCACCAAGCAATTCTAAATTTTAATACTGTAGGTGAAAGTAATTTTCTTTTATAATTTCAAATTTGCTTATAACTTGGCCTTTTGGTACATGTGCCAGGGTATCAACAAATTAAATATTATGAAAAATTTATAATATTTACTGCCTCAAAATCATATTCTTTCCAGCTCTTTTGTGACTCATTGAAGGGTCTGTCAATCTGTTTATCTTCTATCAGATATATTAGGTTTCTTTATTCCATTAACCATTTACTGCTTAAAGAATGAAGTAATCTCTGCTTAAAAACACAACCCACAACAAAATGACTAGAAACTTTTCTTATCTCAGACAAGCATGTACTTCAGAATGGAAAGTCATCCATAAAATGACAGGATCACCTGAAACAGGAAATACATGGATTACTACTGGGAGTTGTTCTCTCTGCTTTTAACACAGAAGAAAACTACCTCTGAAAACATACTTCTGTCAAATTTATGATTGATAGTGTTCCCCTCTTTATGATCCTTTCCCATTTTTCTACACCTAAAGGCAGAACTTGTATCTGTGTTTGAGAGGGGTGAGTTTCAGCAAACTCAAGATTCTTTCATGTGCTGGTTGTTTCTTCACTTACCAATAACTTTGACTGTGATATCAGCTTTATCTTCTCCAACTGGATTCTTAAGTATAACTCTGTATACTCCCTCATCCTCCTTTTCTGCCCCTTCAATGATGAAGACACAATGATCTTCATGCATCTCCACACGGACTCTGCCTTCAGATTCAAACAGGAGCTGCGGGCAGTGAAAGTAACAGATAAAATCATTGCCAGTTGTGTCAGGGACAGCCTGATGAGTTTGTATGTAAGCTGGTGAAAAACTACAAATCATTGAATATTACAATAATCATTGAAAAGCTAGGACATTTTTCAAATTCTATTTCTATGTAGAAGAGAGAAAATATAGACTGGTTGGCTTACATAAGTAGCATTTGGGAAAATTGATTGTGAAAGTCTGCAGGTTGTTGAGATTCACCACTAGTTACACAAACCCAGTTATATTTCAAAGGAGTTATTGAGTACCTCCAGAAATTCCTACCTGGGATAGCTGCTAGCATCATGTAAAGAGTTTCATGGATAACTGTTGGTTACTGTATAAATTAAAGTAAGTTTCTTACTGTTAATGGCATCAATGTGATTTCTGCCACTCAATATGTCATATGGGGAAACTTTCTATTTTTTGCTAAAATCTGAACAAAATGACCACAATTTAGTTGTACATATGTAATACACTCCTTTCTTCCTTGTGTGCCTGTGTATATTCATAGTTAGAACAGGAGCCATTAGAAAGAATACATGCCTGAATAATGCAATGGTTTATTGCTGTATAATAAATGTAAAATACTTTTTACTCTATCAAGAGAAAAGCCATTTATGTGAAAAATGGAAGTTGCTGCAAAGTGAGTCCTGTTTCACTGCTTTATAGTCCATCCATTCTCTTGACCCACTGTCATCTTTCAGTCTGGTCTGTAAGATTTTTTTCTAGTTATTATTGAAGCTTACAGGTTACTGATGGAAAAAAAAAATCACAAATAAATTTAAAAGAGTTTTCAAATAACTGCTTTGATTCCTTGTAACCCAGCCACCATGTGATGGTGATTAGAAAGATTTTCTCAATCAGCTTCTTAATCTAAAGTTACTCATCAGATCTCTTGTGCCCAACAGGTGTCTGGTAATTGCCACTGTGAGACAGGATAGTGGGCCTGATGGGCTATTTGAGTCTCCACTTTTGATATCTACTGACTTAAATTTTATTTCCTTTTGAATATGACCTTTTACCTGGAAAACACTAAGAATACTTCTGTGATTGCATAAATAATAAGGAACTTACCTTATTATCAGTATTTAAATCACTGCTGTTTTCTGAGGGAGTCATGGAATCAGCATCGTTTTGAACTAGGTCATTTCTCTAGATAAGCAAAGAAATCACAGAAAGTCAGTTAAGGCTGAGCAGAGCAGTAAAGCTGTTTCTGCAAGACAGAGAGGAGTTTGTTAGAGGGGTTGAATATGGAGGTGGGAGAAAAGTGAAGTGAGGCAGCAAGCAGACCTGGGAAGGAAATCTGCCAAAAACAAAGCAAAAAGAAGAAATGGAAAAAGATGTATCAGAATGCAGTGAATTAAGGGAAGGATAAGTCAGCAAACTCAGATTTGCAACTTAACAAAGGAAGAAGCATGACATTCCTGATGTGTTGTTGTAGCTGGTTGTGAACCTGTCTGTGTCCTCTGGTACTTGTTACTCAATATGTGTAAGTGCAAAAATAAGGATTGCTTCTCTCTGTAACAATGGGATAGCAAATTGATGTAAATATTTTAACACTCAGAAATACAGTCGGGTCTGTAACACTCATCAAACAACATCTTTTGAGGCTGTGCTGCTCTTTGTTTAGAATTTCATTACTAAGTATACATTACACATCCTTCAATCAAGACTGGCTGCTTTTCCTCATATGTTGAGATCTCACACCTCCAAAGTAACACTGTACAGAGGTTGTCTGATACCCAAGTGCCATTTTATCAGAGAAACTTCTCTATAGAAGAGTCAATTTCATGGCTTTTTTTAAAAATTTGTTTCCATACTAATTCCGCATTGTAGAAAAAATATTCTGAGTGCTATTAAATATGATAACTTGACAAGAATGCGACATAATAATGAAGAAATAGGAGATTGGGGGAATTAACATAATTGGCAATACTATCTTTTCTATATCTACACATATGGAAGTGTAATGATGCTGTAGAATGTTATGCAAAATATTTCTGTTTTGTGCTAGTTATAGCTCAAGAACCCACAGATGGTGAGGGGTGGAGATATTTTGAGATACCCAGAAAGGAAGCTCACTTAACATTTTACGTCTAGCTTCTAAATTCTTTCTCTGATGTTTTGTAATTGCTTTGATAAGATAAATAGCAAGTGTCCTCTATTTTTATTATACCAAATTCAGTTTTATGACACTAGTCTGCTAAGATGACATTTTCTTCACAGATTTTTAGAATCCTTGATAGAGATTAAAAAAAGAAGCTGCCACCTCCAGAACATGTTCGTTCTATCAGGTGAAGGTGATGGGGATGACTCATAATTTATTTATTTTTCTCTGAGCTAGGAAGAGAATAAATGTGTATGGTATCCTTCTATCTGCATATACATATGTCTACTCATATATACTCAGCCCCTTCTTTTGGACTAAAAAAACCAACAGGGAACAGTTCATAAAAAAAGGGACAGTTCAGGATTAATCACAAAACCAGCTATGTCCCAAGCAGCTGCAGTGCAGGTATTTCGTTTTTTTTCTTGAGGTTTAAAAACATAAAATTGAAAGGAAGATGAAAATACTTGTAAATAACTGTAAACCAAAGTAAGATTTGAGAAGGAAAAATAAATTTGCTGTTGTGACTTGCCTCAGACGCTGTGTCAGGCTACACATTACCTTGTTTACTTTCTGCCAGATGACAGTGGGTGTTGGATCTCCTGATACAGGAACATCCAATCTCAGTTTGTTCCCAGCCACCACAACAATAGTGTCAGGGGATTGGCCCAGACAGTCAAGGTGGATTTTAGGGGGTTCTATAGTAAAGGTAGAGAAAATAGGTTTTAAATATAGTTTGAGTAATCTGAATGGAAAAACAAAAGAATATTCATGCATTAAATTAGAAATGAAAAAAATATACTACTTACATTGCTACTGAAAACATTCTTACATGCATATAAATAATGGCTGCTGTTCTTACCTTCTCTTGGTACAAAATCTATCTTGACCTCTGGGGAGAAAAAAGGGGGAGACAGGGAAGGAGAAATAGATCAGAAAACAGAATTTACATAGCATCTGCACCCACAAGGTAATTTTAAAACTGATTGAAACTTCATAAGGCTTATTAATCAGCAGATTTATACAATAAATTGGAAAGCAGGCTCTGTGAAACAATGTGATAATGGTAATACAAAATAACAGGGGCAAGTAATGCGCCTATATTGAGTTATCAGAAAAAAGATCTGCATTCTCTTTCCTGGTATATCCATGATTAATGTCATCATTTTATCCCTCTGGAATTCCCATTACACATTCTAAGATAACTTACCCAAAAACTGAAGCTTGGCAGAAAGGTTGTAAGCAAATCCTTGCGGAATGAAGGAATAATCAGCCTCATCCTCTGGTGTTACGTCCTCAATAGTTAGCTTATGGATTCTGGAAACAGGAATAAATACATTCCACTTCCTTACCTTACCTGTCCCGGAAAACCAGGGCTATTTCAAGAAACAAGGTGCAGGCTATAGGACACTAGCAGAAACTAGCAGGACTGTAGACTGCTCTACTTTCAGTGTTAAAGCCAGTTCATATCAGCATGTTGTCTATGAGTGGACTTTTTTGTCAAGGTAGATGCAAAGACTAGTTTGAGGAGAGGAAGCAGTTTCCTTGCTCGAGTCCAGTCCTTTACCATTATAAGGGCAGTTGTAACACTGCTGACTCGTTTCATTTTATCAGATTATGACAACAATAACTCTGACTAAACAAACTAAGAAGTGATGCTCCATCCCTCTATTATTTAAAATTCAAAACAAAATACAGAAAAAAGTCCCAGGAAAGACTTCACCTAGTATTCACCTGAATCTTCTTGGTCTCCATTTCCAGTAGTAGCTATCCTGCTAGGAAACTTGAGCACAGAATTACACAACTGTATATGTTAATATAAATGCTGATTTTTCTGCAGGGTTTACACACATGTCCTATCTAAACACTACTGTTAGCTTTAAAGTTATCAACAATATGTTTTTTAGATTGTTGGAATACCAAAACACCACATAATCCTAATGAAAACTAAGGTTTAGTTTTGCTTATATACCACTGAAGCCATACATTGTAAAATGCAGCAACTCAGAAAGACTACACACACACAAAACCAAGTCTGTCACTAAATGCTGGTTGCATATGAAAAGCTTTTAAACTTTTACCTTTTAGCTGGAGCCAGGACAAAGTCTTGCTTTATACTCCTATTCCCTGAGATAACAATTCTTATGGATTGCAATGCAATACCCAAGCCTGTACCTGCTTTCTAAAACAAGACAAACCTGCCAATGTGGGAGATCTTTATCCTTTCATCTGGGACCACCTCCTTTCCGTTTTTCAACCAGATTCCTTTCACGTTTTCATCAGAAACTTCACACTTGAAGACTGCCTGGTCACGTGCCTTCACTGTCAGGTCCGCAATGCTCTGATAAACTTCCAGCTTTTTCTCTGATATCGTGAGAATAATCGACACACACGTACAAAATCAGAATAGCTCTGTAAGTGGATGCAAGCAGATAGTGTGGACTTACTGAGTAGAAAAGGCAAGGGCTGAGCGAGCTGTTTTGGAAGGAGGAAATATGAAGGGAAATACAGAGCATGCAGGGCTTTAATAGGACAGATAGCTAAGCCCCTGTTGTTATCAGAGAATCTGTTATATCCGGCACACAGGTCTGAGTTCTCCTCAAGGCCTTTATTATCAAACCCTATGCCCTTTATTGCATCTCTTTTTCCTGTCAGGAGGATTATGCTACCACTATGCACTATCTGGAGAAGGTTACCTTCAGCCTGTTCTCATTTTTCAGCTTCTCTGGTTCTGTGATATACCCTGTGCCTACCTTGCACTATCAGTTCAGCGACCGATACCCCGCCATTGGTCTTCACGGTGTAGTGTCCACTGTCCTCCTTGGTTGACTCATTAATAATTAGATACTGTTTTTTTCCATCTTTCTTGAATCGGTATTTAAATGTTTCTTCTCGTGTCAGTTCAATTCCATCCTTTTCCCTGAAATACCAAATAGTGTTGAGTCATTTTTGTTATGGATGAAAGAGGAGAGTAAGAGTTAGCTCAGTGTTACTACAGATTGAAAAACACAAGGTGAATCCAGTCTTTGCAGCATTTCAAGTTAGCAGAAAAGAGATTGTTGCACAAATGTTACTGGAACCAGAATGCCTCTGTCCTGACCAATAATTTTTCCTAGGTTTTTGACTTCTAGTTCAAGAGAATCCACCACAAGCTATTACTTGATTTTTTTTCTATTTATATGCTATAGATAAACATAAAAGTATGTTAAATGCTGTGGAAGATATAGGGATGAAAATACACTTCACCAGCAGGGAATTTACTGTCTTAAAAACTGCCATAAATTGAACAGGACTTGATGGGATATTACTTAAAAGTCTTAATTTTCCTGATGTGAAATATTATTGGTATAAATCCACGGTTTGTGGGCATCAGCAAAAGAAGAAAATTTTAAGATGGATTCAAATGAATGTGTACTTTGAATTTTGTAGCTCTTTCCATTCAAGGATGACACGGTATATTTAAGACTTTACTAAATTAAGCTTCACCACCCAGCTCAGGAGAAAATTTAATTATTGTCATTTCCAATCCTCATGAAGTGAAATGCGCAGGGAGGATTCACGCTGTTTAATCAAGGTCATACAAAAATATGTAAGACGTTGTAAGGGTTTCCTGTTCCTAATCCTAAATAACATAAACAGGCTACAAGAAAATAACTTGTAATTTCTTCAATTTACTAATTTTGTAGCATTACATTTTTCATTATTGCTTGAATATATTTCGATTATGTTACTTGAATACTGCTGCAGTTTCTAAATGAAAAGGGTTTTCTCTTTGATAGTTAATCACATGGAAAATCAAATAGAAAATATGTATGATTTTAATAGAGTAAAAATATTCTTTCTACTTTTTTGACATTTCCCTTATTTGTGACTTGTTTGTGACTTATTTATGACCAGTGACTCAGTGACTATTCAGTTTAACAAATGAGCTTACAGAATAGCAAATTGAAATGCTACTTGGGACTCGTTAAAATACTGCACCTCTGATTTCGAGGTAGATGTATGCAAGAAAACCTTTTACCTCTGTTATTGTCTTCTAAAGTAAATTACAAGATCAAAACTTTAAGCAAAGACAAGAATCCTACAGCTTGTGACTTAGCTGTTCCTGATGCAACCCCATTTCAGAGTGGGTACAGGTAACTCCCTCATAACTCTTTGTTACAACAGAGCTTACTGGAACTTAGAGCTGGTTTACTGAAGGATTGGCCTCCCTGCCAGATCCCAAAGCAGCGCGAGTAAGGGAGGAAATAGAGGATGCCTTTAGCAACTACTTGAAACAAGCAGTCAGTATTATTGTCAGAATAATGTTTCCTCTTCTTTCCTCTTTGTTCCTCTTCAGACAAGAGTCTGAGGCAAGGTGTAAGACTGTGGATGTTCCCTGTGCT
>VYZT01067832.1:0-15199 GCA_013400735.1 Pomatostomus ruficeps | reverse complement strand
CCCCTGCCATCCTCCCCCCTAGCTCGCTTTTAGCGCCTGTTCTGTTTCCATAATCTCCTATCTGGATTGGTGCAGGACCCGGTGAGAAATGCGGCTCGGTGGCCCGAGCGCTGGTCTGGCTGCTCGGGGACGCCGTGCTCCCTGTAGGCCTGCCCCTCACTCAGACAGCTGGGGAAACGAGTTACTCATGCCTTTCTTTCTTTCTTTTTTTTTTTTTCGCCTGGAAGTTATTGTCTGCCTTGCAGTTGGATATGAACCTTCTTTGTCTTAAAGACATGACTGTAAGTCGTGAGATCCCTCAGAGTAGAGGTCCGGCAAGACTTGCATGATCAAAGTCGGCAAATTCCTCTGCTGCATAAAACTGATGAGCCATTAGAATTCCCAGTAAATTACAGGAAAATCCTAATAAAATTTTTTGTACTACGAGGGTTCCCTCTTCAGTGCGCCTTCAATGGAAAGGGTAGTGTTGCAGTGGGAAGCATGGGAACAATCTCCCTGCTGTTTTGTTTAGAATTGTGTTCCTGTATTTCCCTCTAGTTTTCTTTGTTAACTGTAGGTATTTATGTCCTATGTTATTTTAAGCTTTGTTTTGTATTGTGATAATTTATTTTCCGTTATTGATGTTGCTCATGTAGAAGTCAGATACCCTGCAAATGAAAAGTTACAGCCTGGAAAACCTACTGTTCATATCCAGATCCATTAAGCAGAGGTGTTCTTTTTAATTATCTTGACAGCCTTTAGCACAATGAATGCTGTTAATCAAGCAACACTTGGCATAAATATCTTGGGAAGCCTCGTGTAAGTTTGGGTTTCTTGCTGGCAAAAAGTGCTTGAATTGTGCGGGTGATGCTGAGTGAAGTGAGCTGTAGCAGCAAGACTGCTCACTGTTCACTGATGTAACTGTATGTGTGCTAGGACTTGTGCCAGCTTGGAGGGAGCACAAGTATTTCTCTTAACCAGCATAACAGGAAAGTGTCTGGGTTGAACCTACCCTTAGGTTGCTTATTTAGGTGTTTGAATAGCTGACTTGCAGCAGTGAGTAAATGTAGGTAAATGAATATATTGGTCTTGAAGGTCTTGAAGCTTTCTACCCGTTCGTGCCTGCAGAGCATCAAGCTGTAAGAGGGAGATGCAGTTGTGATTTGGAGGGTTGCTCTTATGAGTGGTCGTGGGGTATTTCAAAGGAATATGACTCAAAGAACGCTTGGTTCCAACTCTTTGGAAGAAAGAAACAAGCTGTACCAATTAAACTACACAGGCTAAGAAAATGATGTGGCTAAAGAAGTATTTTCTCTCTATAGAGGCACTATTAAATTCACTCAGTTTTGTTTAATTGGTCCGACTCCAGTACAATGGCAAGCTTTCACTGCACGCTCTCTCTTTGGACTTGTTTAGACTATGGTTGATGGTATATTTCTGAAACATGTTTAAACAATATCTTCATGCTGTATTTTGTTCAGGCATTGTCTTTTAATATGCGTTTGCTGGTCAAGGCAAGGTGTAGTGGTGGAAGAGTGACAGAGTAGAATGGGACAAATGACCAGTGTTTCATATACAGCTCCTCTGTTTGCAGGAGTGTTAAGTCTTAGCAGTTAATAATAAAATATACTTTCGGCACGATACTGATGGTCTTGTGGAATGAGTAAACTGCATTCGGCTGTTGCTGTTGGGCAGGTAAGTATGCAGTTGGTGCTCCAAGGAATAAAAAAACAAGTAGATGAACTGGGGGGTGGCAGTGGGGGAAAAGCACCCTCGCTTTCTTTCCTGTGCCTTGTCTGTTCTTCAGCCATCATGAGCCTGAACTAATTCTGATGACTTTGTGTTAGGATCTCACATCTTGTCTGAGTGATTAGCTGGTCAGTTACTGATGAGCAAACTGGTTTTCCTTCTGTCAGATAATAGTAAACATCGTTCTGAAGAGCATCTTTCAATTCTAAAATAATCAACAATTCTGTAAGAAACAAACACCAGTGCCACACAAGAATTAATTCTTGCAGAAGTCTGCTTTGTATTCAAATTGAAATGATATGCTATTTGAAGAACATCTGTTAGGGGTTTTAGGTTGCAGAGAAACTCTGAATATTAAATATCCCAGTTAAATGGTCTAGCCTAAGTATGAAGTTACTTGGTTCAGGAGCCAGCTTGAATAGGGCTGTGTGTATCTGTGTCTCCTGCCCTAGGTAAACAGCTGATTCCCGTGAACACCTGTTGCTCTCTTTGTGCTCTGGTTAGCTGACTAAGTGCTGCCCCTAATACAGTTTCCTGAAAGCACTTATATTATAATGGGCATCCAGGAATAGGCATAGTCAGTGAGGTTTCCATTTACCAGCTGACTGGGATGTGGTGGGGGGAAGAGATGGTGAAGATGCAGGTAATAGCAGAGTTTGGTGCCCCTGTTCTGGTAATAGTGTGACTTCCTATCGTATTTGTACAAGAAGAACATGTGTGAACAGACTTTTATTGTAGCATATGTTGAAGCCTGCATTATAGAAGCTGGTAAACACAATTCTGCTGCTAGATCTGGGATTCTACGGTGAAGGTTAACTGAATTATCTTAAGGGGTTGGTTTTTTTTGGTATCAGGCTCATTTTGAATGTTAGCTCCAATAAAAATAAATGAGCTTTACAAGATACCGACTTTTTAAAAATCAAACTGTACAGCCTTCTCCTGGGATTACTACATCCATTTCTTTGTGTGGGAAAGAATTGTTTTTCATTAGTGTGCTGGTCAGAGAGCAGAGTGCTTAGTTGGGTTTCATTACCCAAGCTCCTAAGAACGGGGAAAGAAACAGTATTTTTAAGAAATTTTAAGTTCTAGTATTTTCAGAGCCCAGTATAATAATTTGTATTTATGGTGGGCTACTGTGCATGTCATAAGTATGTGAATTTCATTCCATGTTTAGGTAGGGCAAACAGCTAAATTATTATAGATTTTGCCTGTTTAGAAATCATGTCATACTCTCACTTGTGTTTTCAAGGTAAAAAGGTAGTTAAATTTGTGGTCTCTAAACCACACTGAAATTTCTATTTACTTACAATCAGCAGCTTTTCTGCTCAAGTATGTTGCTGTAGAATGCACTTCACATTCTTATTTAAAAGTCAGCATATTTTGTGCCTGGGTTGGTAAGCCTTCATTATATTTTAAGTGTTGTGCTAAGAAAACTAATACCATACTCACTGTTTATTGAGTGAAAGCCCACAACAGAAGTAACAAAACATGTACGTTCATTAGGACTAGGAATTCTTGAAGGAACCCACACGTGTTTCCTAGGGTTTCCGGGAAAGTGGGTATACAAGAGCATTTTTAGTGACAATAGTACAGTCCAGTCTACTGCAATAACTGCAGTTATTTAAGGTGGTGAAATAGCACAGCAGCAAAGCCATTAATTTGATGTGACATTTGGTTATTGTTGGATATGTAAGGTAACACTTTGGAATTGTGCCTTTAGTTTTAATACTTGCTCAAATAGTGTATTTGAAGTAGGAAGCTTAATTTAGTTGAGAAATATTTGACAAAATGTTGGAAGTGCAAGCAGGCAGTTAAATTAACTGCAAGCAATACAGTTCCTAAAATTGCTTGTATCTCAAGAGAAAAATTGGTGGTGTGGGCAGCTCTTTTTTCAGGTGGATACAAGAATTCAGGTTACTTTCCTTGTTCTTAAGTAAACTAACAGATGGACTGAGTCATCTGTCTGATAGAAGTGTGGTCTTTAGCTTGCACTTTATTTGTGACAGTTGCAAGTAATTTTTGGACAGGCTGTTTCTGCCCACCTGATATGGAATCTGACAGCTGTTCTGCCCGCAAGGCCTGTGGATAGTTTAGTGAATTATTTTGATAGTAGAAGTATAAATCTTAAAAAAATTACCATGTGAATGGAGAGTGCAGGACTGAGAATACAAATCTTTTAGAAAAAGCTATTTATGACCATCTTAGCAATTATGTTGTCAGCCTCTAAAAATTAGAAACGGTCTGGGAGTGTGTATAATTCAGGAATGCTCTCTGGAAGGGCATGTACAAGTTTTTTCTTGACTGGGATTCAGGGTTTCATGTTTGCTGTTGGAGGTCAGAAAACAAGAGCGAGTTAGTTGGCATCCTGCTTCAGGCCACTATAGCGTAAAAGCCTTTTTTCTACACTTCCATAAAAAGCAGAAGCGTTTTTCTCCCAGCACCTGTTTCAGCGGATGCTGTGCACTAAGTGACATCTCTCGGTGCTGCCTTAGGCATGTGATTGGAAATACTTTGTAATGAGGGCTGCTTCTTGCCATGCCAGGGCAGTTCATGTGGAACTATTATAGAAGTAGGTTATTGAACCACTGGATAGAGTAATTTGCTTTCATTACTAGAGAGAGCAAATATATTTTGTGAAACAGATATTATTCCCTTCTTGACTTTGACCTTTCATCTAGAATTGCTTTTGACAGTTCATGCCTGCTTCCACTCAGAAGTGGAGAAATACATGTGCCAGCTCTTTACACATTCAGGCATGTTTAGGTTTGAAGAGTGCTGTAGTGGTGAGAGAAAGCAGAAGATATGTGCTTTATGTGTTCGATTCAAAAAACTTTGGCTTCTAGTAGTAGCTCAAGTTAAATGTAGCAGAGACTGAAGTCACATCAGCCTTGTTGAACTACCTCAGCTGTGGTATTTGTTGGTGCCTACCTTGCTCTCTCACCCCACCTTTCCCTGCCAGCCCTTGTGAATCAATAAAACTACTTTGTGTTCTTGGGCCATTAGAATCTCTCCTGGGATTAATATGGGAGTAAAGCTGCTTTTGTATCTGCCTGTATTTAAACCTGCCAGGTGAGGAGCTGCTTTTATGTCTCTACTGTGCCTCTCCTGCCCTAACTTCCCATGTGTTCTCACAAAGCTGGAAAACAACATGGCTTGCATGGAGCTTTTTTGGTTGAATAATATACAGAAACCTTTTCCCCTTTTATAAGTAGTTGCACCACCTTATTTTAACTTTCAAATTTTTTAACATGAGTAGTAAAAACGTATTTCTAAGTAATTGAGTCTGATATGGAAATGCTCTGTACCAATACTGGTTGTAGAGGAAAATGCTGAATTTTACTTCAAATACTCCTAAAAAATTCTTCTCCTGATTGGTAAACCTCTCCCCTGCTATTATGTATTACAAGTCTCCTTCACTGTAGCTATTTCATGACTAATGTTAAAAATGTTCCAGAAAATAATGTGAATGTTGTGCTTACCAGCCTTTGGTGGTGTTATGTGGTGGTATGTGCTGCTCCTAATGTTATGGAACTGTAGGCACTGATGGGAGGCTTATGGAACTGCTGCTGGGGAGGTGATGTGACATCTTTCTGGGTCTCCTGCCCAAACGCTGGTGACAGCCTGGTGGAGAAAACGGGACTGTTCAGTGGGATGTGAGATGATGTGTCAATCTGCTTTGGATTAATGTTTCCAGCTGAACTGCTTGTAATAAGCACATGCTTTGGGAATCAATGCACAAGTTAATGTGAGGAATTGAAGGGCGACTCTCTTGTCTCTGTGAGTAATCTTCAGGCAAGGCTTATTAAAAGAAAACACAGTCAATATTCAGGCAAAAAAGTACAATCTGCTTTTGTTTCACATATTGAAAACTCTCCAGGCAAAGCTGTTTTATATAGAAGAATAGTAAAAAGTATTTCAGTTTAGTCCAAAACTGGTCTGCGTCTTTGCTAAGTATGTGGGTTGGTGTTGTGGGTTTTTTTCTTTTTCTTTTTTGTTTTTCTAAATTATGATAAAAAAAGGTGCTGACACCAGGTGAAGTATGGGAGAAAGAAGTGGAAACTGATTGCACTCCAGAGGGTGATACAAAAATGCTACTTTGCTGGACTGGTGTGCTGCCAGAAAAAACTCTAAACTCCTAGCTTGCAGCACAAACAGAATTGGAAGGGTTTTGTTTGAAGTTGTTCTCTCATTCTCTTGTTTTTCTTCACAAATTTGAAATTTCTGCTTCCTGAACTGGATTACAAAGTAATCTATACTTACTGCAAATTCCATACAGAAGATGAGGTCAGGTTGTTGTTTGTTCTAGTATACTAACCACCTAGTCAAAACAGAAGTTGTTTTAAAACTTGGAATTTAGCAGAATAGCAAAAGAACAAGAGTAGTCATTGGTTTAGCTTAAACCTGTATTATGCATTAGTTGCTATTTCATAGCAAGTAAAGAAATATTTAAATTTTCTTTTTAAAGGAAATAAATTTCTATGTATGTCCTTAAAGCGATTTCCTAAAATGCAGTTTAATGCCTAAATTTTTTTGTTTTAGGCCACGGACTGCTGTCAGTTTATTGCAGATTACCGTACAGTGATACCAGCTTTTAAACTGAAGTGCTTTGAAGGGCATGTAGTTAAGGTAGTGTTTTATTGTGGTCCCATCTGGCTTCTGGTAAATGCTTTTCTATTTCTGTTGTATAGACCAGTATGTCTTATTATGTGGTCACATCTGCTAGAAGTTTATATTTTGTGGAGGTTTCCATTGAAGCTGCATTTTTTCCCCCTATTGTATGGGATTGAAAATGGAAGTACTAAATGGAAAGATGATTTAAAGATTCTGTTGTAGTTCATGTATTTCCAACAAAACTTTGAATGCTACTGTATTAGTGGTATTTTTACTGGCACTGGTGGAAGGAGGTGGTTGGTAGTTTTAGGTTCCATTCAGCTTCCTGGTTGGCTTTGCAAATGTGACTTAAGCATATGCTCTGAGTAAATCTGGGCATTGAACCTGATACTATTCCTGCCTAAAATCACTAGTTCTTCAAATAACTTATGTTGGATATGTGGCTTTTTTCAGGCTCCAAGCTTTCAGCTCCAGGCGAGTAAGAATTTTTCTTTTCTAGCTAGTGTGTGTTGTTCATGTCAATAATGCATTACAGTGAACACTACACACTGCTACTCATTTTGAAAACTTGTCTTCTCTGCATATTTTCCTGTTCTATGAAAACCTCATTCCCCTTTGCTTTCTTTTAAAAGTTTGGAGTCTTCTATAAACAATGCATAGTGATGTGTACACCTCTTACTACATCTCCTGTGTTGATTTCTTGTTGATATTCGAGGAAAGTGTATGATCCTTTCAGCAAACCCTAGTCCATTAAACAATGCTGACTCCTCTTTAAGAGTACCCAGTCTAGGTTTAATAAAATAGATTTTAAAAAACCCCAGCTTGTTTGATTTGTATTTAAAATTGTACAGAGTGAAGCTTTCTTGGAAAACTTGTGTTGTGTTCTTGAATGCATCTGCAAAGCCCATTTTTAGATATCTGTAATTGGCTACTGTGGACTTTACAACTTCAGAATAAACATAGTTACCTATTGTCTGAAATAGATGGTGTGGCCAGACTGACAAAGCAGTGAAACGTAATTGAACTATGCCTAATTTTGGCAGAGGTAGTGTATCAAAATAGTGAATGACAGCACTAGAAAAATGATCAGTATTGAAGTTTAGCATTTGTATATGTAAGTCTAATCACTGAACATGCTACTCAAGAACAGGTGTGTTTTGGTTATGTACTACTGTGACAGAAATACTGATTTTTTTTTAAATTATGTTTAGAGGTACTTTTTTCCTAGTTCAGAATACTTCTGCTTTGATAGTAATCTCTGAATATAGTCAGAGACTGTATTATATTTTAATTTGTTGTATACATTGATATCATGTTAGCGTGAGTAGAACAGGCGGATGGTGCAGGAAGTGTCTGATGTATGTATATGAAATAAACATATTTGGAACACAGGACTGCCTTCCGAGTCAGATATGAACCATCTGGTCTGAAACTGAGTCTGGAGACAGCGATTCTGTCTCCAGCAGTCAGTGCTTTTCCCTTGGTTAGAACCTGCTGTTTGAAGGATGAGAGAAGACATGCGAGACCTACCTGGTTCAGTGTTGTTTTGACCAAGAAAAGGCTGAGGAGAAAGGTCCATTTTGGAAAACTAGCAGGGAACCTGTATCTGAGTAGAAGGACGAGGAGATGAATGATTAGAGCACTTGAGTAGTGTTTGAACTTAAGCACGAGGTGAATCCAGCACTTCAGCTGCTTCTTTAGTGTTACGTGTTTTGGAGAGTAATTGAGAATGAGGTTTTGTACCATTTCAGTGGTTTCCTTGGGTTTTTAGGTACTGAGTGGAAAAAGCTTTTGAATGAAGATTTTTGCTTTGAGATAGAGGAACAAGACTAAAGCAATAAACACATACAAGAAGTCAGCCAAATAGATTTTGCATCTTAAAGATCTCATGGTGCGATCTCAAAGACTGCAGTGGTTCCATTGTTCCAGTCTCCACAGTGTAGTGTGATGAGTCCGGTAGCCGTTAGTTTGGTGATCAGCTGTGTTAACTGCATCATATATGAATTATCCTCAAAATGATTACTACTGCCCTTTACATCTGACCTTGCAACTAAGTTGTGAGGTGAAGAAATCTGGACTGCTGAGCTCGGGGACTTGATTTTGTATTTTGGCAGTATCTTTGAGTAGTGGGTTCGTAAAGTTTGGAGGCATAGGGTGGCTTCAGGCGGCTTCTTTGGCATACTATAAAGATGACTTTAAAACCAAAGGGTATTCCTTTTATTTTGTGTACCTTTCTTATTCCCTGATAGAACAGTTCTGTCTTCCTGTGATTGTCACTGTTTCCAACAATAGCAGAATCCGCAAATGGATGGCAATAAGACAAACACAAAGGTTGCCTTGCAGGTTATGAATACTGTTGCTGTAGCTGTATTGCTCTACGGTTATAAACATGACAGAGGTTTTATAAGGAGAAGCAATATCTTTTATTAGATCACCTGCTGAAGTGGTGGTGAACAGTTCACGGGCAATTTCACACATCCAAGGGCTGAGTTCCTTAGAAAGTTGCTCAATTCTTTGGAGACACCATGTGGAGATTATGTACTGTGTGGATTGTTGCAGGCACGTTACAGATGCAGGTAAATGTTAGTGTGTGGTTTATTTTTTTATAGGCAGCTTATAGTTTTGGTGTCTGACCTAGTAGCAACATTTGGTGTAATTCTTATTTCAAACATTAAGGAATTGGGTGCTTGAAAACAGGTTAGCAGCTGTAGGATCCATTTCAATTGCTGTTTGTTTTTCTATTACTCTGTAAAGATGATGTCTGCAAAAAGGAAGTGGTGATTGCATTGCGGAGAGCAATGTCAGAAAGTAAACCTGTGAAAATACTTTTCCAATGTTACTGTTTCCATGTAAAGCATGAAGATGTGTTTTCCTTTGAAGCATCTGACTACTGGAAGTCATTGAGGGAAAAGGATGCTTGGAATGCCTTTTATAAAAAGAGCCCATCTATGTTATTTTTGTGAAGACATGGTCTTGGTCGCTAGTGTGACTTCTGTACAGTAAATCTGTAGGATGCAGATAGAAGTGGATTGGATTGCACTGCAAGGGTTGCATCTTTAGACATGACTAATGCTTAATAATACTTAATAGTAGGATTTTATTTTTGCCCTGTTGAAATGCCCAGTTACTCATCGCAGGATAGAGGAGTGTACTGTTAAGCCAGTTCTGAGTAGCCTGGATATCTTACCTTGAATTTCCATGTCTCCTTTTCTTAGGGCAGATGGATGCAAAGCAAGCAACCTCTCCTCTTGCATTGCTCCCTGGCCCAGCAACAAAAAGAAACCCCTGATCTGAAAATTGTTCATGTAACTGTGAGGAATGCTTGCAGGTTTGGTGATTCATGTAGTAGCTGTCTCAGCATTCAACAGATTTGAATCCATGTATTTGAAGTCTCACATTTTTTCCTCCTGAACTGAACTAACCTCTCTGTCCTTGAGTATGTCTGTACTGGGGGAAGGTGTAGGGAGTAGACTCACCCCAAAGCCCAGTCATTAGGTGCTGTGGTTGTAACTCTGAGAGCTTACCCTGGTCTTGTCTGGGAATGGGGAGAGTGTTTAAAAAAGAACCAGCAAAGAAACAAAAGCCTGAGAGAGGATTCTCTCCAATTTGCTGGTGCATATTTTTTTATAACTTATGATATGTCAATGTATCAATTTCCCAATCACCTGAGTGATTGTAATTTTCCTGTTCCTTTGGGAACAGGGAGAGGTCTTACACAATTTGTACTGTCTTACAAAAAACTTTCCCATGAAGATGCAAAGAGTTTAAGTGTACATACATTGTTATGAAATCTGAAAAGAAACTGATTTTAAATTCAAAGTAGTTTGGGTAGGTGCTCGTTTTTAGTATTTTGTGAGACTGATTTTGTGAAAACCAATCCCCCAAATAAAACAAAGCAAAACCATTTAAAAATAAAGCCATAGGCTTTTCTTTCAGGATTTGAGTGCCTTAATTTTTTTACATAGTATGACAGAAATATTGTAAAATGACGAAAGCATTTCATGCTTAAGAATGGAAGTTTTGTACATCTAAGAACTTTTTCTTGGTCATTACTATAGAATTAAAATGTTGCTGGCCATATGCACTGCAGCAGGGAATTTTCTCTTGGCAGCACTGTACCTTCCAGTCATTTAAATGCACAGAATCATTTTAATGTAGAACAGAGTAAGTGTTAGCATCTTTGGTGGACTAGTGACAAAGGTAATGTTTATGCTGTGGATGTTCTATTTCTCAGGAAGACTGGGGTTAATTGTAGCTTGGCAAGTAAAAAAAAAAAGTTCCATATTGTTTTTCTGCAGTAGATTCCTGTTGCTATGCAACAAACAGAATGTCACTTAGTACAGGATATATTAAATTGGTATTCCCGGCACATATCTCTGCCCGTTCATTTTATACTTGAGCAGGAGGGTATGGTTCTGGCTTCCTGTAGGACTGGAGTATGAAGTATGTATTTGAGCTGCTATTCTGGGGCTTGCTGTAGCTGCGGTGACGTCAGTGCACTTGCAGAGCCGTTCTTTGTTTTTGGATGGATGGGACACCTGTGCAGCACAATCAGGCTTCCAACCAGACAAAAAGGGGTGGTGGTGATCTTTCCCGAGGTGGGATGGCATTGCCAAGCAACATGTTAACACTTCAAAAGGGAGAAATTTGTTACATGGGAAAAATATTAGGCTGTGAATTGTGAAAACCTTCATACCGGATGCAGAGAAAGTTAATGCAGATGGCACTATATCAATCTTTAAACTGAAAGATCCGGTTAATTTTTAATGATTAGATTTCACTTTAATATTTGAATATGTTCATACCTCCTCTGCCTACCACCCCATTCCTTCCAGTACTAAACCCAACCAGTCTTGACATCTAAACTCTCTATATTTGCTCTCAATGGGTTCTGGAATAAATGTTTAGAGCGTGTTTGAGAAAATTATCCTCTGTGGCTCTGGAACCCGTAATTAAGTAATGGACAAATGACAACATCTGGTAAGGCATTATTTTATAATCTAGTTAGTCTTCCATAGTGGAAAACAAGGCAAAAGTAATATTTGAAATCTAGAAGGATGTTAATTTGATCTTTGCTTTAAAGTCTGTCCTGCAATATAGATGTCTGAAATACAGAAACTGGAAAGCTGAGGATTTGTAATACTGTGCTTTTGTAATGTATGCATTGTGTTTTAGGTGGCATGACGTTTATACTGCGTAATAATCCATCTTATTTTAGACCATTTGCTGAATTTTCCTGTGGGTTCTGAAAGACAATTCACAAGATGTAAGCTGAAATTAAGCTAGATACTTAAATTAGCAGGTCAAATACTGTCACTTTCCTGCTCTTAGAACTATCTAACATTGCTTTAAATCTGAAGCAGATTTGAAAGTAGCTGTTTCTTAAAAAACACTATAATAAATGTACTTATGTGTGGCTTCTTGATAAAGCAGAAACCAAAAGGAAGAGCCAAAGTAAAGGTAGGAAAGATTCAAAACACCTCTCAGTAGTGTTCTCTTGCCTGTTTTACCTAGGGGGTGTCTCTAATCTATAAAGCATCATTGAGCAAGCAGCCTTTAGTAACACAAATGCCTTTCTAGTAGTCTGATGTTTAATTCAGACCTCAGTGCCAGAGAGTTGTGTGCCTGTTCTCAAGCAGGCCCAATGAAGAATGTTCCACTGTGTACACAAAGAGAACTTGATGCAACCTAAAAAAATCTTATGGTTTTTGGTGAGATCAGACCTGAGCTCTGTCACAGAAATGATTTAAATACAGGGATGGGGATGCTTGGGGGCTTTTTACTTCGTTTTGAGAAGAGGGATCTCTGCTTCTGTTGCACAACTGTTTGGTGAGAATGGGAAAACTACTTGTGACTTTCATTGCTATGATGGCTTGTTTTAATTCTGTCTTCTGGCACAGGAAACAGTAGGAATTTGTAAAAATGTCTCCACTTCTTGAGAAGGGGAGCAGAATGTAATTTAATTGTGAAGATAACATTTTTATCTGTAACTTCAATGAAATGAAATTATTTTAGTGTGTAGATAGAGAAGTTCTGGAATACACCCATGAAACTGGGAAATTTGAGCTGTAATTTTTAAGTAGTGTGCTGGTAGACTACTTAGGGAAATCTTAAAGGAGCTCAGAGTAGAAAGTGGATGTTCTAGAAACACTCTGGTTGTAGCACAAAGAGCATTTAAAAGTTAGGTTCAGGTGCTGTGCTGCTGTAAATGGGGCTACGACAAAACAGTCAGCTTTTCAAATCCATCATCTTTCCTCCCAGTTGAAATTCCTTCGGGGCAAATCTTGTAGATTTGATTCCAGTAGTCCAAAGATCTGTTTGGCTGTTGAAAAGAAATTAATAGATTCTTTGTGTGTGTGTGAGCAGTGACACTACCCTGCTAGCTCTTGGTCATTAATTAATATCTGTATGCATACACCAGATGCAGAATTATCTCAAAAAGGATGTTACAACATGTGAATGATTATATGCTATTTTTTCCTCCCCTACAATAGAACCTGGATTCTGGTTTGCAGAAAGAAATAGATTGTGGTTTGAAGCCTATGTTTTTTTGTTTAG
Source organism: Pomatostomus ruficeps (assembly GCA_013400735.1). Taxonomy (NCBI): domain Eukaryota; kingdom Metazoa; phylum Chordata; class Aves; order Passeriformes; family Timaliidae; genus Pomatostomus; species Pomatostomus ruficeps. The sequence continues at coordinate 2,302 of VYZT01067832.1, read as the reverse complement.
TTTGTCTTTCTCTGTTGCAGAGGTTGGAAAGTCTCTACTGAATGAAGTAGGGAATTGCTTGAAGATAGGATGAGTTCATGGACTCAGCTCAGAGTTTTCTGCCAGCAGTGACTGCTTTTTGTTTTTCAAAGAATTTTTGTCATTTGGTGCTGGTTTAGAGTTGTAAGGGTTGTTCATTAGCTGTGTCCTGGCTTGTTTTCTTATTGACTAGCTTAAGATTGTGGGCCTGATCTGTCAAAATATTAAATTATTCAGCATCTACCTTAGTCCTTCAAAGGAGAGAGAATCTTAGATGGCCACTAAAGACAAAGGCCCCATGATCATCTTGGATTAAATGAGCAACATCAGAAGACTGCACCAGTTGTTGTGCTTCAGCTCTCCCATGGAGGAAACAATTTCATGTTTCTCCGTTCATTTCCAACTTTTGCTAATTTCTTAAAAAGAAGCTGTGTTCAAGTTTGAAGCTCTTGAATGCTATATTTTATGACACTGTACTTAAACTGTGAATAACTTCTGAATTTGGTATTCAGAACAAGTTTTGATTAATGTGCAAAAAACGTCACTACACGTTGAATAATGAAGAAACCTACTAGCTGTTCGTTTACTCCTCAGTTCATCTATCCAAAGTCAGAGGCAGTCTGAGAAAAAAGGTGGGAGGGGTGAGAGGAGTAAGTATGTAACTAAGACTTTTTAATGGTTTTACAACTGCAAGTCGCTTCTTCCTTCATATATAAGCAACCAGAACTTTAAATGTTCTTAACTCATGTACTTTTTTTTTTAACTTTGAAGTTTATTTTTTAACCAGAATACAGTGTAATTTTTCATGTTCTTTAAGAATTGAAATAATAGGCCAAACATAATGTGCCATGATATTTGAAAGACACATAGATTTGGAACAGCTATATTGTCAGCTGCATGTGCTCCCGAAAATCACTGTAACTCTTGGTAGTTCTTGTCCTGTTAGTAGAACATGCACATGTAGGAAGCTGAAACTGTGATTACAACAAGGTGTGCTTGCCAGAGGGGAACCCTAACTCCAGGGATCTATGGTCTCCTGGTACTGTGCTTAATCAGAATTGCTAACTTCAGCCGAGCTAAGATGCATCAGTAGTTATCCATCAGCTTTTATCAGAACTGGGGCACTTAGTTCATTGTCCTGGGGCTTTGTGTAGGTTGGAGCAGGTGGCTTTCTCTGCAGGTGCTTTGGATTGGACTAAGGTGTTCTCTCCTTTACCATACAACTAAAAGATGGGTAATGTCCACCTGACTTGTATAATGGGACAGTCCACTTCAGTGACTCCTTTTAGACAGGTGGAAGTCCACCTGGTGTATGATAAATGATGAAATGAGTCACTTTTACATCTGCCATGTTTTTGCCATGTTTACATGGCAGATGTAGGCCTGGTTATTAAGGAAGAAGGTGTTGTGGTATAATCTGAGCACAAGGAACAGCTTTTCAGAATAACTGTACACATTCTTTGCCTAAGTCTTTGAAGGCTCCAGAGAAAAATGATGCCAGAGACCATCCGGGCAGGCAGATTTTTCCTGCAGGCTCTAGTCTGTAGGTTGCAGTTTGGGGACCTCATTTAAATGTATCTTTAATCTGAGATGGTGTCACCTCAGTTGGGAAACTTTTTCCCATTCTGCATTACCTCTGGAGGTTTTGTCTCACTTCATTATTTAAATCTTCCTTCTGCATATTAAGGCTTCCATACTCACTAACCACAGACAGTACAGAACTGCTTATTCTCTCTGAAGCTACCTCTAGTGTACATGAGGCTTCATGTTTCTCCTGAGTCTTTTCAAGATTAAGCTAACCAATTTTGTTAATCTCTCATTGTGGTCTGTTTTTAAGACCTCCTGCCAGTTGTTACTCTCCACTTGGTCTACCTCATTTGGAAGTGAAGGCTGATTGTTGTCTAATCTGTCATGTATTGATTGCATCTGTTCACTGGAATGTATCTAAATTTAGATCTGAACTGGTTTTTTTCAGGCACTCTTCCAGTATGCCAGTATTTTTCAGGATTCTTACCCTGCTTGCATCTTCCTCTGGGCTCCTGTCCTCTCTGATAGCAAGTATACTCTTCCATCTCTTTATGGTTCTGCTGCAGCACAGGCATTGCAAAGCTGCACTTGTTATATTTTCCCTGAATGTAGCATCTGGTATCTAAATAAGGTTTTCAAAACTCCTTTCTGCTCTCCTCACAGTAATTTTGTGTATGCATCTCTTACAAAAATGCCCTGTGAATGCTGTCAAGAACAAAGTCATATGACAGCATTTGCCCTCTATGGTGATTAGTGT
>VYZT01067790.1:0-17015 GCA_013400735.1 Pomatostomus ruficeps | reverse complement strand
ATATATATATATACATATGTGCATGTAAACTTCCTCTGTGTGTCTCTCTTATATCATGATGACCAGTCCTCTATCCTTTTTAGCTGGGTAGAACAGGTTAAAAATCCCTTTTATGAGCAATGTTTCAAATAGGAGAATTGACTTCTCTAGATATTTCTTGCTCATTACTTGATGCTAGTCATTATTAAAAATAGAAGACTATTCAAATATTATGTATTTTCGAATATGATCTGTATTTACAGTTTAAAAAAGCATAATTTGGGCAGTCGCTCCATCTGCTTACTAATTTATGCATCTGTGGCCTTGCAGGGCATGAAATCTGTGTGTAAGAGTGTGGTGTTGGCTTTCTGAAGTTTAGGAAATGGCACTGATTTCTGCAGCTGAATTACCAGGTTGTGCTGAAGTTCCTAGGTATAATGATGAGCAGCCTATGTCTGTAAAAACTGTCATGGTTTAAATCAGACTTTTTCCTTCTCACCTTGCTCCTTTTTTACCCAGCGTGGCTGGTTGGCTGCTGATCCATGGGAAGATGTGGATAACAAAGCATAGGGTTCCTGTGGGAAGATGTCTTGCATTTGCCGTTTGTGTGTGATTTCCCTCTCACCTGATGTTGGTAGCCTAAATGTTCATGTCTGATATAAGTTGTGTATCTGAGCCTCCTTTAAGTCACATGTGTTGCAGTAAGGACTGTCTCCCAGCAGCCTTGCAGTAGGAAGACTTGTTCTTTTGGTCGTACTTCTCTTTCTCCAGACTAAAGTCCTCTGGGGTCAGCTAAGATGGAAAGCTGAGCAGTTAGGAGCCAGCCCTACTGACCTTAACTTGTCATGTAGGAAAGGCCCAGATGCAGCTATGTCAGCGGGCTGGATTTCCTGTCTCAGGTGCAAACAGAGTGAACCCTTGCACGTGATTATTACGCAGAGTGAACCCCTGATTGTGGATTAACCCATCATGATACTCTGGCTAAACCAGAGGGATCAATCAGCTAGCTTCTTACTGCCTTTCCTTCTAGTGCCTTACGCCAATACAAAAGGAAAAATTTCTGCTGCCAGGCACTGCAAGGACATAGTGTCAGTAGTTCTTTCAAAGTTGTAGTTTCTTAACTTTTACTGCTTCTTTTGAAACTGTGTTTACACAATTTTGCCAGCTTTACCAGCTGCTGCCAGATACAAACCTAGAAGCTTCTGCTTTGGGATATTTGGGTTGTTGCACGTTTCATCGGTTCCCCTCAGGTGCTTTGATCTCTTGTTTGGGAGCAGATAGCAAGACCAAGGTCTAAGGGGAGAAGGCTGAAAAGGGAAAATGTTCTTAAGTGATGCTGCGTCTCATGTAGTACATGAACAGCTTTTGTTAGTACCATTTGTCTCTGTCTCGTGGTGTTAGACAGAAAACTAGCAAAGATTTAATGATTAGGTGACATGATATTTCCTGACTTCTGTGTTTCTTGTAGCTTGTGCTGTCTCAGCCCAAACCAAAGTAGTGACTGTCCATTATTTTTATTTTGCTCTCTTTTCCTACAATTGATTATTGACTCTACTTTGCTATAAGCCAGTTCATAACAAGTGGTAAGATTTTATGAAATTAATCTAGGCTCTGAAAAAAGAAACAACAAATTAAAATTACTAAATGGCTTTAAATCTCTGAAAATATGATGTATTGGTGCTGAAATCTCCTACGAATACAACCTTTCAGTCTAAGAAATCAGTAGTAGTTCAAATAATCACAAATTGTCTAAACAAGACTAATTAAAAAACTGATTCTACATATAGACACTCCACTCATGAAAACCCCACCCTCAAAATAAAAATGTTGTATGTTGTTTAATCCCATTCAATGCATGTAACTTCTCTGAGCCAAGAAATGTTAGGTGGTATCCTTTTGAAAACTCTTTCAGTAATATGTGCTTCAGTGATTATCTCTCAAAAATTAGATAAAAATTATTTTATCATTAGATTACTGTAATTGGCTTTAACGGCAGACTAAAAACTGTATAGAAAAAAATATTGGTATTTGAAGAAGAGGCCTAAAATTGTATTTTGGAAGATGAAGTTTGGAGATGTTTTTCTGATTGTGTGTTAAGCAACTCTTAACAATACAGTAATTTATCCTTATAAATAAAACAAATGCAAGTTGGGGAGTTCAATGTTAAAATCTGAAGTTGTCTTAATGTGGTTGAGTCATCCCTATGTCAATCATAGTATTATAAAAAGAAGTTAGAGAAATACCTGACAGACTTCTAAGCAGGAAAAAATAAAAATGTAGCATAGTTTAGCAACTATTGGAGAGTATTCCATGTGTAATTAGTTTATTCTATTGTTTCAAAGGTTTATTTTCCTTTTTCCTTTGTCTACATTTTAATATAGCCTTTAAATTATTTTTTCAAATTAAAAATTATACTAACTGGATTTATTTTTGTATGGCTTGTGTACTGCTTTTGGCGATTGCATCTTGCAGTTGTTTTCTACTAGTAACTCTCTTCACTCTAAGAAGATACAGTTTAAAAAAGAGAATGGGAAATTGCAAAATATATAAACTTTCTGTAATGAACCAGTGCTTCTATATTTTCAATACACATTTGAATATGCTGATGTAGCTGTTTTGAAGATTGTCAGCCAAGGAAATGACCTATAATTCTGTTGTGTTTGAACACAAGGAAACAGCAGCTGGAATGCAATAGATGGACTAAAGCAGTATAAAACCAATTAATATATTTTTGTGGTTGCTTGGCCAAACCATGAAGCCAGAGTAGGATCATTATTTCTGACACCACTAAATTTGTTAAACTAGTTTTAAGAAACTTCAGGCGGCACTCTTGCTATTGAGAGAAAAGCATTCAAGGCAGTTTTGTCTAAATTTTTACCTACCCAATACCTGTTAATTCCCTGAATCATTCTCTGACTTTAATGATAGCTTTATAGCCCTGGAATTAATTTAGCAATTAATTAATATAACCTTAAATGCAGTGTGAAGTAATGGAGCTCTGATTGTACATGAGCCAGACTATAATCAGTGATGCATGCACTCCAGAAGAAAAATCCTGTCCGAAGTGAATGATCTTTGTGGGCTGTAGATATTTAAAAGTCCAAGTTGACAAAAAACAATCCAAATAAGCAATATCTTTGTAACTAATGGAAAAGCAGTTTAAGATAATTCTGTCGTGTATATATAAGAAAACTCAGCATAATTTTAATGGTTTACTGGCTTTCTAAGAAGAGTCAGAATGTCTGTGTCTGTCAGTTATCTGTGATAACTTTTTAATCTCTTGGTCAGTTCATCTTAAATTTGTCAGGCAGTAGAAGGCTGCAGGCAGTGAGGGACTTCCTGTGAGTCCTGTGAAATTCTGTGGTAGGAGAGGAGTCTGTGCCTCTGTCCATGCTGAGGGAAAGCTGGCAGAGTGCAGCCCCGGAGGAAGGGCAGCCAGGTGGCCTGGCCCCTGGGGATGTGCCAAAGCAGGCACATGGTACCTGCTGGGGCTTTGACATGGATGTCACTTCTATTTTAGCTGTCTGGCCAAAAATGGAAAGAAAGAGTGGGAGGAAGGAAAATGAAAGGTTTCAGATGGCACAGAGGACAAGGAGGAAAATAAGAACACTGTGGGAAAGAGTGTGAGGAGAAACGAGGCACTTGCTTGTAGTAAAAGAAGCTACAGCTGCATGGACAGAGGACCTTGCTTACTAAATGTCCACAAATTTTTAAGAGGAATTAAAGATACATTTATTGTTAATCTACTATTCCATGTAGAGAAATCAGGAAGCTCTATCACTAATTGTCTGCAGAGATTGTATGCCAAATTTTGACCTGCATACATCAGGTATCTGCCCTATCTAATGCAAATTCAGATTAAAAGAAGTATTTCTGGGAATGCATATGTTAAAATTGGCTGCTTATGGGAAAGAAGTTTGTAGAAGATGGATAACTGCTGACAGTAGTGCACACACAAATGTTGCATTGCCTGCTCTAGGAGATAAATGGGTAAGGAACTTAGACCTGCCCAGCTTCTGACATTTTCAGTTATTCATTTGAAAATCCTACAGGGTAAAAAAGTATCTGTCTCTGTCTGTCCTTTCAACAGACCTAGGAAGTATTTGTGAAATGTGAACAGGTGCTGGAGGCAGTCTGAAAAAGTGTCCATATATATAACTTAAAGCACTTGGACCACTTGGGAGAATGAAAAGCAGTATAACAATATGTTAATTGGAATCCCACTAAAAATCAGTATTATTAAATGCTGCTTAATAGAACTCCTTGAAGAGTTTTTTGAACTTGTTTGCTCCCAATAAAATTAATGTCCAGAGAAAAGGAATTGCAAAGAAAAATAGGTCTGTTTGAAGAAAAGTTTATTTCTGCTGTCTGATTGCATAGTACATACAAAATCTGAATATTACTTATATATTCAAGGATAATTTATATGTTCGAGGAATACATTAGACATTATATTTTGAAAGACTGGCATCAGTCACCTTGACAGAAGGTTACAGTGGCAGTGCTACTTTGTTGCCAGTAGCAACATTTGTGTTAAATGTTCTTTAATTAAGTTTGAGTTTTGAAGTTTATTGCTGTCACAGCACTTGGTGACATTTTGTGAAAATAAGCTAGGAATATTAACACTGCTCATCAGCCAGGGAGTCTCTGCCCATTGCTCTCTTCTCCAACTTGACACTCCATGTCTACTGTCATGAGGAGAAAGGTGACATCCTGCTGGAAGACATCTGGTGGGGAGGGGTAGAAAATTCTGGGGTCGGTTAATGCTGTATTCAGACACATAAGTCAGGTTCACGTAAACACCTTCATGAATTCACTCCAGCGTGTAATTCACTAACTTCTTTGAAGATAGAATCCAGTAAATTCATATGGCTTTATCTTTTTCTCCTACATTTACAAAGTTGTACATTGCTTAAAGTGTCCTCTTACTGCAGAGTTCAGCCTGGTTCACTGTTTGAGACTCTCCTAGTTATTAGAAGTTGACTAGAAAAAGCAACAAGGGTTTACAAAACCTATCAAACAGAGATTCCATTTTACCTGAAATCCACACTATTAATTACTTTCTGAAATACAGACAAAACACTTCATTACTGCTAAATATAAGACTTTTTAGGTTAGGTGTATTGGGTTTGTGTGGCCGGGTTTTGGTAGCTGGGGATGAGGAGAGGGAGGCACAGTGATACCTTCTTTAAGCAGCTGCTAGAAGCTTCCCCTATGTCCAACAGAGCCAATGCCAGCCAGCTCCAAGATGGACATTCCACTGTTCAAGGCTGGATCAGTCAGAAAAGGCATTAGCCCCTCTGTGATAACATATTTCAGAGGTAAAAAAAAAAGTTATAGTACAGATGTAGTTGCACTAAGAGAGGTGTGAGAATATGTGAGAGGAACAACTCTGCAGACACCAAGATCAGTGCAGAAGGAGGGGCAGGAGGTGCTCCAGGTGCTGGATCTGAGATTCCCCTGCAGTCCCTGGTGCAGACCATGGTGAAGCAGCTGTGCCCCTGCAGCCCATGGAGGTCCATGGCAGAGCAGAGATCCACCTACAGCCCATGGAGGAAACCCACACCAGAGCAGGTGGATGCTGTGAAACTGTGGGGGGCCCCACAGTGGAGCAGGGTGTGCCTGAAGGACTGCACCCCGTGGTAAGAGACCCACACTGTAATAGTTTGTCCAGAACTCTTGCCTATGGGAAAGACTCAAGCTGGAGAAGTTCATGCAGGAATGTCTCCCATGAGAGGCAACCCAAACGGAAGCAGGGGAAGGACTCCTCTCCCTGAGTAGTGGCAGAAAAAACCTGTCATGACCTGACCATATTTCCCATTCCCTGTCTCCTTGCACCACTGGGGCAAGAAGGTAGAGCCCATGAAGGAAGGAGGAGTGGGAGGAAGGTGTTTTTAAGATTTGTTTTAATTCTCATTATCCTACTCTGATTTTGATTGATTATAAATTCAATTAATATCCCCAAGTCAAGTCTATTTTGCCCATGACAGTAATCGATGAGTGATCTCTCCCTGTCCTCATTAGCCTTTCATTATAATTGTTTTCCTCTATCCAGTTGCAGAGGTGAGAGATAGAGCACCTTTGGTTGTTGCTGGGCATCCAGGCAGGATCAAAAGACCACACTTAGGCTATTTTATGATGCCCTGTTTCTGGGGAAAATACCCCAAAAATATACTGGTAAACTAAAGCTGCATTTCCCTGTGGCTTTTTGGTGGTGCTGAACTCTTTTTTTGTTTTTGTAGTAGGGTTTTTGTTTTGTTTTGGTATTTTAGTGGGAGATTTGTGAGAGTTAGTTTTTCAGCTTTCATCAGTTTAGTATGCAAGTGTCAGCAATGCTGAATGAATGTGTGTACTTAATAAAATACAAGATTGAAACGTTGAACTCTTCTGGTTGCATTGTTTGTACTCTATGTATATGTAAAAGTTGTAATACCTGGGCATTTGATTTTCATTTGATATATTAGCTCATTTGGGGTTTTAGGTGCATGAGACAAGTAAGATTATTAATAGGGTTCCTTCATGCAAAGCTGCAAAAATAATAGTAAAACATTAGTGGAAATTCTAGGTAGAAATTTGAGAAGTACACTTAATTATACTGTGTAAAGACCTTTCAACTTGCTACTTAATCTGTGTAATAGAGTAACTTCCACATTTTTTCTACCTAGTATAGTGGTTTTTGCTAAAGGTGAAGGAGAAGGTTGAGGTTACAGAACATTACTCTAATTGTTATTATTTATATGGTTGTTGTCAGTGAGACTTGTAGTATGAGGTTGATTCAAACAGTCGCAGATGTGTCTGTGGTTTTGTTTGTTCTTTTCTGATACAAGTTGGATGAATATGGATATGAGAGATGAAGCATATTGATGAATAGTGGTGTAAATTCATATGCTTTGCAAATGTTGAAAAATATTAGATATATCTTTGCTAATTCTTCTGTTATTTTACCACAAATCTTTTCATTTACAACTTGCATTCATTGAGGTAGATTTAAATCTGAGTTTTGTTCATCCAGTATATAACAAGTTAATTTCCTACGTCACCACTACAAAACCGTATGCATGTACAGACAGATATTGCTCATGTACCAGTATTGTTCAATAATGCAATTCTTTAATGCCTATTGCCATTATTCTCTAATGAATGCATTTTCTGCACTTGAAATACTGTACCATTTTTTTTTGTTGTTGGTTCAGTGTAAAAATAGCAGTTGTTAAAAAGCAGTCCAAATTTTAAAACAAAAATTACATGTTGCATCTTTTTTGTTCTCGGGGGAGGAGGAAGAACTTGATTTCCCTATTGATGTTTCTGTTGCCATGTTGCTTAAGAAAATGAGCAGAAACATAAAAGCCTGTGTATGGATTTTGAAGGCATAATTGTGGTGATCAAAAACCGTATGGGGAAACAATTCTAAATGAACTTGTATTTTAAGTTCTCAGAAAACAAAAGAGCTGAAAGCTCAGTGTCACTCTGAACAAAGCAATTCATTACCAGACTGTTGAAGCATCAGCTTTATTTTAATAGAAATCATAGACACATCTCAGAATCAGGAAGTGCTATTTGAAATAAATAGATAAATTCTGCTTTAAAGCTGCCAAAATTGTAGTAGATACTAGCATGAGTCATGAGTTTAACAGCTGAAATGCCTGCACCAAGCCCCTGAAAGGTAATGTGAGTTCCCTTTGCCATGTGTGTCACCAGTTGGAGTTGTGGCAGGATAAAACTCCTTTCTTGCAGGTACCAAGCTGGAGATCTTGTAAAGGTGTTCCCAGGAGTGTTGTGTGTTGGCCAGATCAGTAATTCCGTCTTTCAATTTACCACACTTCTGAGTAGCTCTTAGTCCTAAGTAATCACAAGGCTCCCTGCCTCCATTTCTTTACCTGCAGGCCACAGGTGGCAGGCTTCTGCATGAAGTGTGCCTGACCAGCAGTTGTGTTACTGTGATATATGATAATGGGTTATCAATGAAATGGAAGTAAACCTGGTCAATAATCTATAAAAGGCAAACTTATTACAGTCACTGCAAGAACTGCATAATCTGTTTACAGAAAAAAAATTCAAGTACTTGTTTTATGAAGAGCCTCAATAACTGCTCTCTGTGGAATTTTTATTGTCTGTTTGACAAATAATAAATATTGAACAGAGCAAGTTATGCATCTATAAAACACCTGCATGCAAAAAGTATTTAAGTGAAGCTAAACAGTTAGATTGTAACGTGAATATAAATTGGCAGAAGAGGATAAATACCACATATAGCTCAGAATTGTGTTTCACTTTTTGTGCATGTTAAGAGAAGACCAGTGGACTTTGGAATTTATGTCAGTTCTCAAAACCAGAGGGGAGGGTCTGCCACCTCTGCTAAATGCCAAGCTGCTGATTTTTCTGTTCCTGTTATCCCTAATACACCAGTGTACATACCTACCCCCATCACACACACACTGTTAACATGGCTGGCCCTAAAAGCATCACCTCCAGTTGTTCAGGTGTCCCAGACCCACAAACAGCCCTCACGTAAGCTAGAACTGTACATGTGCAAAACTGGCTAAACATGTTCAAACTCACACAGAAAAGTCTCTCTGGTAACTCCCCTCTGACCTACACTCACACTCATATCCAGCTGCAGACTTACAGTCTCTCCTGTACAGATGTCCTTGCTGCCTAGTTAAGTTTGAAATTTGCAAGCATCTTGCTTACTTGAACGCACATGGAACAGACAGCACACCCCTGAGGGAAGTGAGTCTGGAGTAGAGTTTTAAAAGAAGATAGGATGGACAGCCCCGTTCAGGCACCAGACTTACACCTGCCTGCATGCAGCCAGCTGCTTTCATCCCTGCTTCTGTCCTCCTTGCCGTGCGTGCTGCTTGAGTCACCTTAATCCCTCTGTTTTTCATCCTATCTCCTCACAGACAAACAACCTGCCCCAATTTACAGTTACCCTCTAGGGCCACTGTTCATTCTTCAGACATTCTTCATTTTGGTATTTCTGGTGTTACCAAAGGTAATCTCAGTCTTCTTATAGTCTTAAGATGTGTGCCAAAGAGGCTTTACGAGACTCTCAAAAATGTTTCAGTGCTCCCCATTCAGTTTTCCATGCAGTGTATCTGTTTCTCCCATACCCACCCCCTTGACGCATTCGGTGAAACCTGGCCCTTCCTCACAGCACCAGGTGTAAATCTTGCCTCTTGTAATTTCTTGCCAAGGCCTGTGTTGTGTCCAGCAGATTCTTACGTGATCTTCAGGAGTTTCTCTCCCCCTCTTCAGTAAGCTTAACCTTACTTCAGGGTCCAGCTACCTGCCGGCATGCCTCAGTATTGTATTTGTTCTCTTTTGTTCCTGATCCTGAATTTAACCTAGTTTTCAGTCCAGCCTGCTGGAGCAGCCTGTGCTTAGACTCAAGAGACAGTCAGTCTAACATTGGAAGAATCAATTTTAATTTTTTTTCTTTCTTTTCATACTGTTTGATTGTAATATTAATCACCTCTGTACAAAACCAATACTTTACTCTTCTGCTTACGCTGCATATGAATACATGTGAACTGGAAGTCTGATTTGCTGCAAGGTGGGGTAAAAGATCCACTTTTCTAGAAATAAGGAATCAGGAGAACATCTGATTGGCAGTTTTTCTGAATGTGTAAGAGGCTTATCCCTTCTCTTGTTTGCAAGCAGGCATGAATTTAAACTTCCTCTGCAAGTTATCATCCTTGTTGTCAACACCCATGAATTTCTCAGAAATAACTGAAAATTGATTAATGTTAGAGGTGACCAATGATGCTAATAAATGTTGCAGATATTTCTGTAATTTTAGCTTAGCGTGGGAAAAAAAAAGTCCGACTTCACTTGCCTACTTGATTTTGATAAATTCAAATGAAGTTATTATAAAATAGGTACCAGTTAGGCCTTCAGGAAGCTAAAAGTACATTTTCAGAAACAAAGGAAAAATACAGAAAGTCGTGACTCATCATTCCTATCCTTTCTTTATTCAACATCAGATGGAATTCAGAATTTCTAAAGAAATACTTGAAAGGGGCCTCTGCAGATTTTACATCAGTTGGTAACTGGCAGATAATGTGACACTACTAAGAAAGACTCGAGCTCCCTTAATTTTGTCACGCAATAATGATACCGATATAATCCAGGCATAAGAGCTCTTTTTATGCCACAACCCAGGCCATTCTTCAGGAGTACATTGTCTTTCTGGAATATGATGATTAACACTGTCATACAAGTAAAAAACATTCAAAAATTAAATAAGAGTATCCCATTCTTTCACATAACCCCCGGCTAATTCTCTCAAGTAGTGACTGTCTCATGCCACTTGTGTAGGCTCTATTTGATTTGATGTTTTCAAGTAAACATGGTATTTCCCCAGTGTTCCTGGTACTGTTTTATGTTTTGCTATTTTTCTTGTTTTTATATTTTAATCAATCTGTGATGTAATTTACCACTAAATGAAAAGGAATTATGTTGTAGTTGAGGAATATGAATGGCAGAACAATATGCTACTAATTTAGTACTGTGTTTACCACACTGAAGTTGGTAGAAAATCAATAAGTTACTGGGTTTACGAGGCAACCAGTAAACCATGATGTGTAACTCCTTGCACTGGTGTGAGACTGTGGCAGTGGCTTCTCCTTTAACAATGCAAAACTTATTATACGGTTAAATATTGGAGCTATGAACCCTGAAACAGTAATGCAGCATTTAACAGTGGGATTCTCATTAGACCTGAAGACAATAATTCCTCTAGTTCAATTTTAGCTGTCCTCAGCAATGATATACTATCCAGGCTCCCCCCTAAGAGGAAAGACAATTTCAGTCTTTCACATTCATGGTATTTATCACTTAAAAAGAAAAAAAAAAAAAGGAAATTTTAGTTATATTGATAATTCACAATAACAGACAGGAAATTGAAATGTCAAATCCTACCAGTATCAAGATTATACTTATTTATTAATTTTCAGTGCCTGATTTTAAGAGCCATGGATTATATTAACAGAACTTGATTTTAAGAGCTATGGATTATATTAACAAAGCTTGAAGAAAACTTGTTATTGAGGGCCTGAGTAGGTACAAGTGCAAAAAGAGTAAACATCAAAATCTAAGAGTTGAAAGATTCTTTTGCAGTTCTTCTACTTTGATCCTTGAAAGTGCAATGGTGGAATTGATGTTTAAGTGCTCAGAGCCCTCTCCCTTTTGTGCAGAACAGTGAAAGTGCTCTGTGGGTGCCTCACCCTTGCATTCACAATACTGTGTGCAAAAGAGAATGCACTACAGATCTGCACTGGCTTAATTGCTGTCGTAACAAAATCTACATGTGAAACCCAGTTATTATTAGTCTATTTGCAATTATAATATTTGTAGTTGAAAATAATTCAGGACAGCCTTATTAATACTACCTGTAAAATGATTACAGAAGAACTTACTAGCACCTACCCCTGTTTGTTAATGCTGTGCCCAGTGTTCCCGTGTCCCTTTGGGCTCCCTGTAGCAGCAGTGCTGAGGTGCTGCAGGACATTATCAGCAACTGGGAAATGTTTAATGTTGGTGGTGACAGTCAAGTGTTCCTTAGTGTGAGGGTCTGTGTGGGGTGATTTCATAATGGAGGGATCATATTTGAATCTCCTGAAAGGTTTCTGAATGATCCGTTTCAAAAACTTCTGGGTCTAAGCATCCATGAGAATGGAGGAGAATGAAAAGAAGTTTGGAGGTACTGTGAGATGATAATGCCAGTGGCACTCATGAATTGTATGTAGAATTGTATGTACATTTCCCAGTCTCAAGAGGTTTTGCTTTTATTAAACACTTGTTTCTGAGACAGAGAGTATGGTGTTTGAAGTGAACTATTTGGAGCTGGCCTTACAAAACCAAGATTTCATATTTAGAGTAAAGGTTAGCTCTTATTTATGACTTACAAATTTCATACATTTTAAAAGAGGTAGAAGAGCAAAAGAAATTCTCAAATCATTGCATAATATCTTAATTAGCAGTTTGAAAAGAGTTTTTGTAATTATAGAATTTCTATTATGGACTTTTCACTTGAACCAGCTCTCTGAGTCTCCTACAGTTTTAGTGAGACTACACATTGGAGTTATAAGAAATTTGAAAAGGTGATTCAAAGAAAGATACAGCTTTCTCTGCACCCCCCTCCCACACCTACCCCTCCTGCTCATGTTTATTGTTCAGAGTAAAATTCTTCTCTTTATACCTATGGGTGGTAGTCTTTTGAAAATTGGAAAGTAGGACATGGAGAAGGGTTTTATACTTTTGTTCTTAAAAGAACCTTCGTTGGGTCATGGGTAGTGCAAAGGTCATCACACCTGATGATTTTAATTGTAAGGTTTGCTGTAGATGTAGCTGTTTTTCTAAACCCCAGGCTTCTGCTTTAAAGGAACAAATGAATCTTGGGTTTCATTAAAAAAAAGAACATTCTTCTGATGTCTGTAGTTGAGGAGAAAAGTTTGAAAATGTGTTCTGTGTTGCAGAATTATAAAGACAATCTGAGAAGAAAGTCTTTACTTTTCCCCTTTCTTAAAAACATGGTCTCTTAGTAATCAGGCTGTATTGTATTCCTAGTTTGGAATTTCCTTACTGTGGTATCTCTGGAAACTTAAACTACTGCTATCCTTTTTATGGAATTAGTGGGTGAGATAGCTTCATACTTGGAAATTATTAACTTTCTACAGTATATATTGAAGTGGGGTTTTAATTTTTTTTTTTTATTTTTTATTTTAGAACTACAACCATATTAAAATATTGGAAACAAACCTGCCTTTCAAAATATCTCTAACTATTTTCTTTTTTTAGCGTTGACTTCTACAGTTATACATGTTTATTTTTGTAAGTAATTCTATGTCAGTTTTAAATGTCTGTTTTAAAACTGAAGAAGATCAGATGAATTTGCATTGCAATTCCTCCACTAATAATGGTATCATTATCCATGGAGTTGGATTGGGTCATGTTGTTGTAGGATACAATTCAAAGTTCACATTGCTGCGGGCATGACTTTTATCAAATGTTAATTGCTACTCTACATATTTTTTTGATAAGGTCCAAATCTGAGAGAATCTGGGAGTATATCTGCTGGCATCTTTTCTTTAAAATGAATGCACTGAAAATACTGAAAAGGTTTAATGAAGCACCAATCAGAGCAAAGTGTATTTTTTGGAAAGAAATTAAAATTCAGCTTTTAACGTCTGGAAATGACAGGAACTGGAATCAGTGTCTCCCTGCTTATTCTGCTCTTGTAGAGCAGTTTTTTGTTGGTTTTTTGTCCACGGCCTTACTCTCCAGGTGATTTTCAGTTTGTCACACGTACACCTCTAGATCCTTAGGAGAAAAACTTTGTCTGCCTCCTCTGAAAACCTGGCAGTACCTATGCTTCCTGTATCTTCTCAGGAGTTTCTCAGTGTGCACCCTGTCTTCAAGTTCCTTCTGTGCTCTGTTGTTGTTTCTGCCCATCTTATCTTGCATTCCAGGAAGCTTTCTCCAACTGAGCATCCTCATTTGCTCTCAAGGCCATCTCTCCGCCCATCCAGCATGTCCCTCCCAACCCAGCACACAAGCATAGCGATTCTTGTCATGTATCCTTTAAAAAAGAATTGAATATGCATTAGAAGATGAACAACCAGAACAAAAAGAGATACTATCCTTCAGAACATGTAAAATGGACAACAGACAACCAAGTCCAAGGACTTGTCCATCATCACTCCCAGAAGTTAATGGTAACATTGTTAAAATGTAATGTTATTTGGCATAGCTTTCCCTTTCTGGCAAATCTGTGTAGGAAGTGTGGGGTTACGTGACATGCTAATATCCTTTTGGATGAGATGAAAACATTAGACAATACTGTTATAGAAGAAATTGTTTAGGTTAACATTTTTTATAAATGTTTTTAAGACACACTACCTTTGATTTTTTAAAAAGATTCTTTCTTCTGAAACTAAGATGGTAAACACTTTGGCTTCATAGGGCACTGTGCATACTTTGTTCAGCAAAACTAGCTTTACTGATGTCAGTCCATCCTCCATTTATATATAAGTATGTTAAGAACATTTGGAAACAGGTTATGCCTGCTGGCAGGCATTGCCAAGTGTCTGACAGTTGTCTGAAAATACGTGTACAAACTTGTGATGTTTTATAGCCTGTTATCTTCTCACTACACAATATCTGTGTCATAACTCACTGAAACCATGCTACATGGAATACAAATACTCAAGGAAGAACAATATAATCTTTTAACAATATTTTAATTTTAAAAACCTGTATCTCCTATGAAAATAACGTTATGATTTTAGGCCATGATGAGAATTCAGTTCTTTCCTTCAGAAGAGAACATGGTAACTGGAAAGATTTTCTAGTCTTTCTGCATTGAAGCTTTGTATTTGTTTCTGCTTTTCCACCTATTCCTCCTGCCTGTTGAAAAGGGGAAAGATATTTACAACTTATTAGATATTACAACTTATTTACAACCTGAGATACATGTAGAAAACATGCACATATATGACTAAAAATACATGTGATCCACAAGACAACCCCTGCTGTTCCATTAGTAAGGTTTTAGGTCTTTGCTAATTAGTTTGGGTGGGAGGCAGTGTTGGAAAAGCAGTGAGGATAGAGTTGTGTAGGGCATCTCCAGCTGCCCTAGTGCTTTCTTTGCCAGTTGCAACATTGCTATTGATCATCAGTACCTCTGGGCCATATGGGATCAACTTACTTGTTCTCTAGGGGCACTGCTGTAAGCAAAGCTCCTTAGTGTGGTGGTTGAGGAGTACATCTGGTGCAAGCAGCTCAGTTTGCAAGCTGCAGAGCAAGACGCAGATTGAGCTCTGGGTGCGAGCCTGAGACAAGACGCCCTAAAGTGCCAACTCTTTGGTTAAAAAGGGCACATAGACTGGTCCCACCAGCTGGGTGGGCGGACACTCAGACACAGGAGGAGCCAAGGACTCATCTGGAAGACCCAAGACTATGGTGCCTTTAGACTGTGTGGGTATAAAAGCCCAGGGGTTCCTTTGTCAGGGGTCCCTCCTCGGAGGCCCCAGCTCAGGCTGTTTCTGTGTTACTGCACCATAAATAAGCGGCTTTATGGAAAGAGATAGCTTGGATTCTGCTAAGGGAAACCTAAAGTCAAACCAGTCAGGAAACCTGGTCTGACTGTGTGCGAGTGAGGTATGTAGGGGGTCTAACAGGCACCCGTCACTCACTGGACCCACCAGCTGTGAAGGGCTCTGACCCCAGCAGTGAAAGTCTCTGGTGGTGGCAGTGTGACTGCCAGAGTGCCTTCTGAGTAGTCACATTGAGAAGCTTCCTTACCAGTGGTCATGTACCATAAGTGCTACTGTCCATGGGCACTTTGACTTTGCTACTGCCTTTGCAATATAAGCAAAGCAAAAATGAGATGTTTGTCGAAATAGACTGACCCAGCCATCTGTGACAAAAACACAGGATACCACACTCAAACTGGTGACTCTGATGATTAGCACCGAAGCCAAGCTTTCTTGCTAAGAGGTATCCTATCCCCGTGCTCATATCCTAAGCACTTCTTAAAATTAACGTCTTCTAAGGTCAGACATCCAAGACAGGAACAGGTACACCTTGCTTGTAGATCTTAATATAAGTTACCACAAGAAAGCAAAGTGCCCAAACTGAGATGCAATTTGTTTTCATTGATATAGCTGGGGTTTTTTTGTTTGCTTTTTGTTCTTGAGAGGTTAAGTACAGAAACCTTCAGGTACAGTTTCCTAGTGTTTAGCTCAGCTGCAAATCCAGAAGACTCATCCAAAACTCTTGAGATGTGATTGTATTAAATAAGCTTTAAAGTTCTGCTGTTATGTATAATTTGCAATGTTTAGAGGTATTTGCAAAAATGCATGCAGAGAAGATAAGAACTTGGAAATCCATTCAGGCATGTGATTGCATGAGAAAAATGAGTGTGTAATTGAAGACTTAATTTATGCTGAATTTTATTATGATTTTGTGTGTGTGTGTGTTTCTACTTTCTAGATGACTAGCTGACTGTAATAAATTGAGTACCTGGGTGCACACATAAACGAGGGTCTGAATGTTCTGCTATATAAAGCTGATTAAGACCTTAGATCACGTCAGAATGTGGATTTTCTTAAGTTTCAAAGACTTGAAGCTATATTCCATCCCTAGGTAAAGTATTTATCTTGCAAGTAATTATTTTTTATCCATGCACGTATGAACAGTAACTGGAAAATTAACTATCTTACTGCCATGGAAATTCTACCCTACAGGATGATCCCAATCAAGTTACATAAAGAATTGCTCATAAATATTACGAGGAGGGGAACTGAACCAGCACAGTAATATGGCTCTAAAGGAGTTCCAGCAATTGGATTCATGACAGCTTTTTTACATTGTGAACAGTAAGATGTTGCAGAATACAAAATTAAAACCTTTGTGTTCCTAAATTCTGAGATGGGTTAATGTCTTCTACTCTGTCCAATTTTTCAATCTTTATTTACAGTGTGAAATCCTCTTTAGGAAAGTAAAGGTATTCCAAGACTTCTGAGCCCTAATATTTTACACTGCTCTAACAGGAAAGTGTACAGAAGCATGAAATACAAGCCACACTCTGTGATCCTCTGACTCTTGACGTGTGGTATATACATATTACAGCTGTCCACCCTTGGGGAACTCCAGCCAGGGTTCACTGATAGAAAGTTAGTAATTTAAAAATTTTGAACAATTCATTTTTTATCATCACAGCTTTTAATTTACTCAGTATTAATAATGTAATGTTTAGTTTAGATGAACGCTAAAATCTTGTAGGATCATGGCTTTACTTAAGCACTGTACTGCTGGAATACAGCCCCAGGTTTTGGCAACAGACAAGTTTGCACAATGTGCTTCAGTTTTTAACAAGGAGTTAATTTTATAAAATTGTCATTTAAATGTACAAAAAGACTCTCCAAAACATTTAATATGTTTTCTGAAAGCTGTATAGTACCTTGCTGTTTGGAGGCTTTAAAAAGGTCTGAGAGTTTGGGTGTTTTGTTAACGCTTTCTGGGGTCCGCAA
>VYZT01067751.1:0-14101 GCA_013400735.1 Pomatostomus ruficeps | reverse complement strand
GGCTGCATCACCGCCACAGGAATCCACCTCACTGCTGCGAGTGTACTTTTGTACAATTCTGCAACTCAGAATAACTCCTGAGATCATTAAAGGTCTGCCCCAAACTCTAATTTGAAGAGTAAGTTCCCTTTAGAAAATAAAGATCAAACCTTATATTTAATCAGGACATCTTCTAGAGAAGCAAAGTTTGATGTGAGATAAACTGTGATCATCTGCATGAATAAAAGCAATGTGAATAGAGTTATTGTTCCTGAATCCACAGACTGATCCATTACACAGGAGGTCTCTTGGTTAGCAATGCATTTTTTGAAGCTCTTCTCCTTTTGGTAGTATTTTTTGCAGCAAATTGCTCGCCCAAATATTGTTTAGCAATTCCAGGAGCAGTGGATATGCTGATATGCTGACAGAATTATTGATTCTCAGTCATTATTTTCTTATGGGTTAACTTTTCACTCCGTTCCCCCTTTCCAGTGATGAGAGACTTTTCACTTACTAACAATGCAGCCCCTGACTTTCCTGACCTACTGAGATTTCTATTAAGTTCCAGTAAGCAAAATTCCTTCTGGAACTGACCATATGCTGGCTTAATGTTATCATTATTATCTCACACAGATACTGCAGATTATATTCTTTCATTATCATGGTCCCTCTAATTTTATATTTCCTCTGTTGATTTACCTCATACTAGAATCTAAATTGAAGCTATTGTTAGTTCTTCCTTTATTTTTCCTCAGAAAAATGTTCTACATAAGGTGGTGTTTTAAAAAGAGTCCAAGAAATACATTAATTTTCATAAGGCTCAAAAATGTCAAATATAGGACTACCTCATACAACATAAATCTTCTAATCCTCTTTCTCCAATAGCTATTTAAATTCAGAAACAAAATGGATTTTTGAATGATGAACTCTCTTTTGATCAACTCCTCAGATTGTTCTGGTCCATAGTGTAAAAACAAAACCATGAAATAGGGAGATAGATAATTTTGGACCAATATGGAGTTTTTGGGTTGTTAATGTCTGTTGATTCAAGACAGTGAAGTGTTTATAATCACTACAAAATTGCAATAGAGAATATCTATTTTTAATATTAGGTGAGATTTGTGCATATTTCAGTAGCTTAGAGAAAAGACTTAGGGTGCAGTAGTAGGTAAATTACTGAAACATTTTTATTTTAGAGCACCTTTTTTCCAGTTTCTAAACTCTTCCTTCACTTTGTAGCTATAAATATATTTTAAAGTTCTCATACTTTTATCACAGGAAGCAGAAAAAAACCTTTGTATGTCATATTTGTCCTTAGGAAATAATAAAAATCCAAATAAACACAGAATTTTCACACCCCCTGGTTTTCATTAAATTTGAACTCATTGAACAATATGAAAAATCAACAGCTCTGAAAATAAGACCTGGTATTGTGGAGTCCAAAATGAATTTAGGAGTCATATTTGAGGACTCAGGATTCAAATATGTTTAAATTGTTGGGGTTTGGGTTTTTTTTTTTTTTTATCAGACCTTAATCATTGCTTAAGATTCAGCTTCTTCAGTTATTAAGCATTCACATGACTTAACTTTCAACATTTAAATAGAATTGTTTCTGTTGATAGAGCTGTGTGAGTACACAAGCATCTTCAGGATCATGAAATAAAACCCAAATACCTGTAAATATCCTAACAAGTTTGGAATTTTAATGACTCTCTTTCAAACTCCAATACATATTAATCATAAATGTCTTTATATAACTCGGAATTCTATTAACGTTCAATTATGTAGACAAATAAAACAACAAAAATGAAATCACATTAAAGCTGTCAAGTTTTAGGGGTAAGTTTCCTGTTGGTCTCTTCACGAAACTGAAAATTATTGATATGTCTGCTTTTGCTTTGTGAAATCCAATTCCATTGATACATGAACAGAATTCAGTTCCACTTTTTCTTCTTTTTTATTGCTCATCTATATAGATTCCTGTGTGCCCTACATTGGCACACATCTATATTTTGTATATATTTTTAACACACACCCGTGTTACACTGGTTTAGAAACCACCATTAACTAAATCTGATGTTTTGATGAGGCTTTGAGTGTTAAGAATTTCTTTTTCTTTTTTTTTTTTTCACAGCATTTCTACTATCTCTTTAGCTATTTGAATGTTTCCTGCCATTTCACAACAGGAAAACCACAAACTTTTGTGCTTTCTATAACAAATCCTATTTTCCATTTCAATATTTTTCGGGGAGAGGAAACCACAGCTGCACATTTTTCTTCTCAGAAATCTGCTAATATTTTTGCTAGCAGGTCTCAGCACCTCAGACTTCTACAAAAGGATTTGAAACCTGTTAAGCCCCGATCTAAAATTTGTTTTTCAAAGAAATAGTTCCCCATGGCTGTAAAAACCTCAATATTTGACTTTCATTGTAAAGGAGGAAGAGAACTTCAAACAAATCAGCGATTTTAAAGTTACTAAGAAATTAAAACATTAAAAAAAAAAAAAAAAGAAAAGAAAACTTTAGGTTATTCATGGGGAAATGTCTCATCAAAGAACTCTTTTTAGACATTTTCCAAATGGATGTTTCAAAGGTATAGAACTTTATTCATTTACTTCAGAGAGGTGAAAATGTTATGAGTATATAGAGAGAATAATTTTGCTGTGACAGAACTTCAGATAATTCCATCTAATAGAGTGCAATTTATACTAGTAAGGTTTCTTAAGTTATTTCTAAAATTGCAAACGGTTTCTTTTCTTTTTTATTTTCATTTGCATGGGTTTGATTTGAACACACAAGAAGTTATGTAAAGACATTATTTACGCACAGTTGATGCCATAAAACCGTTCCCTTTGATCTCACCTCTCCTGCTGTGTTTCTACGGCAGGGTTTACAGAACATCCCTGGTTTTTTGCAATCCTCAACCATCACTTTTCCCTCCCGAAAGTGCCAGCGGGTGGGAGGGGGTGTAGCGAGATATTGCTTGATCTCGGATTCCGATTCTTTGGGTTCCTCTTCTCCTACCTGGCTCGCCAAGAACTGATGCCTTAAGTGCTGGTAAAAAATAAGAAGCAGACACAGCAGTATAGGGAAAAGGGGGTATTACCTTGGTTTAATAGGATCCTGGTGTACACCTCCGTAAGACAGTCTCTCTCTCTCGCGTACAACCCGTATACAATTTTTATGGACTTTACAAATTAGCATATCTACCTAAAATCCCCCAATGAGTAACTTAACAAGTGAGGTAACTATCCCCCTACTCCCCCACACACAAACACAAATGAAACTATAGCCCAGCTCAAAAACATGTAGACTCTTCAAGGCTGGAGCCTGTAGTTTTGAAATAGTAGGGATGTTTTGTCTTCTCCCCTCAGAGAACCCCCAAACTAAACTAACATCAGACTACAAAATCATAAACATGCGGTACTAAGGGTATAAGAGTAAGGGGTATAAGGAAAGAAAGGGTATAAAAAGAAAAGACAAAAAACCATCAGGTATCACAGTCAGTAGCTTTCAAGACAAATTTAAAATACAGAATAATATAGTATGGAGAGGTTTTTTGAGAGGAACCCCTAAATTTAGTTGGGCAATAAAATTATATTCCAACAGTGGTGTTATTGAAAACAGTCCAATTGAATACGCAAAAATGGGAAATTCAAGCCTCTGAAGGATGTGGTTATTTGAGTTTTAGAGTTTAGATGGTGCAATCTATATCTCCTTTATGTATATTTCTTATTTCTTCTGCTAAATTAAAACTATTGAACGTTTTTCAGACTCTTTTGGGGTTTTTTGTTGGTTGGGGTTTTGGGTTTTTTTTGGCAAAAGTTTTAAATTGGTGTTGCACATATATAAGTGAGGTACACTGATTTGAAGGAGAAAAACATATCACAAAATAATAAACCAAAAAAATTATATTTTCTTTCCTTATGCCTAAAACTTAAGAGTCCCCAGCCCATTTCTGGCAGCGTTTCATGCCATTTGAAACAGGTGGATTTATACGAGTGGAAAGACGAGTTGGGAGAGCAAACTCTGATAGGTTATTACTTATTTTTCCTGCAAACTCAGATGTTCTTTCTCAAAAAAGGAGAAGTACCTTATAGAAATACCTGAGTTCCTCAAAGTATCAGGACCCCAGGATAAGTAGCCCACAAAAGTAAATATTTGATTTTACAATTAACTCCTCTACTAGTTGAAAGTTCTGTTTCTGCTCTGATATCACCAGGGTGGTTTTGTTTGGTTTTTTTCATTTTTTCTTTTTTCTTTTGTTTTTCTGAAAAGTTGTTTAAAAATCAGATTATCCACTTAAAATAAGAAGGGCTGAGGGACTGAGCCTGGTAAAGACAATCTGATGAGAGCCATTGACCCAAAAACCTGCCTAGGCTGTATCTCCAATTCTTTCCTACAGCCACTGTTGTCTGTTATCATCCTAAGTGAAGGAAAAGAAAAAGATAATATGGAACATGTGCAGCAGCTAGAATTGGGTTCCCAAATTAAAATTATGCCGTTTATTTCAGGAATACTCCACACTCCCAGTGCAGCACAGCCTTGTCAGGAATGGTGTAGGTGAAAGTTACTGTGAAAAGGGCTAAAGTAGAAAAGAAAATAATCCACGTACTCTCATTATTTAAAAAAAAAAGTTATTGTACCTATATATATATATACACAAACTTTTTTATAAACATATATAAATGTATAAACTAAGGGTTTTACCTTAGATACGAAGCTATTAAAAGAATTTGTATATTTTGAAAATTCATTATATTTGCCATCCATACTTTCTCTGTAGGAAACTAAAAAATATGATGAGGAAACTATGAATTTAAATTAATTTCACATTCAGATGCACATCTTTTTTGGGGAACAGATGTTGCAGAAACAAGGGATTATGTGAAGAGATGCTGCACATATGCTTTGAGATTACAAAATTTTGCCATATTTACTAAAACACGGCTGGAATTCATCCCTTCTTAGATCTGCAAATTAGCCTGCAGTGAATCTGTTAGAAAACCTTTTATTTTTAAATGATTTAGAAGGAGGTAATAGGAAATAGTTACTCAAAGCTGTAATGATTGCTTAAGTAAAATTAACTGTGCAATGATAGAAATCTCCCTTATCTGTAAGAGCTGATTGCTTTGAAGCAAGAGACAGTCTGGGAGCTTAAAACAGACGAATCTCAAACTGAAAGGTAAACTGGAAATGTTCAATCTTTTTTCAGAAAATCTAAAGAGGAAATTTTCAATGCTTGTTTCTTGGACTTTTGTAGCGAAAAATGCATGGTGTAAATAAATGGATATTTTTTCAATTATTGAAGAAAATTTATGTCTTCAGTAATCTGTGGTTGGATGGGATATGGAGAAGAAATTCCTCCCTCAGAGGGTGGTGAGGGGCTGACAGAGGTTGCCCAGAGAGCCATTTACATTTCCCATTTCTTGTCTTATTCATTTCTCTCTCAGTTTTCTGTGTCTGTCAGAAAATCCGTCCCAGCTTCAGGCACACATTTCAGCAATGATCCATCAAAACACGGCACAAGAAAGAAAACAAATTTGCATCATAATGCAGGTATGAAAATGCCTAAATTGCATTAAAATACATAATCTTAATTCTGACTTTCCTAATTTTCCTGTATTTCATTGCGTATGTTTTGGGCATATTAACTTCTAGGTTATTTAATTATCGGAATGTCATTAAAAATAAAGACTAAAATACCCATATTTATTGTTAATCAGTTTTGAAGCTTTTTGAAATGTGTGAACTTGTCATTTGAGCTGGGGAAAAAAGACCTAGGATGTACATGCTGCTATCCTGAATAAGATTAAGAAGAAAAAATATCATCAACAAATAAATCAAGAATGGTAAATATCTTTGTCCTGTACATTTGGATTCTACAGCTTTACATAGGAAAATAAGTTTTTTGAGTTTCAGCATGGTCCTTCTTACAGCAAAGACTTGGGAAAATCATTTGCAGAGGTGAAGTCGTGAACTTACCTGAAAACATGTGGGTTGGATTTCTCTAAAATGTTATGTTTGCAGAAGTGCTGTCAAAAAAAACACCCTGAAACTGCCAACAGGTGTTTAAATAGCTAAATGCTATCACAGAGACAGATGATCCCAGTTGCATCTTTGAATAAAAATCACCTTCTCTAGGTGCTTTGCTTAGACAAATCACACAAGAATCAGATAAAAACAACCAATGAACCAACCAAAAATACTCAAGGTGAAAAAAAAAAATAATAAAAAAATTACTTTTCTTTTTTTGTGTAGTGTCAAATATAGATCAATAGAGTGACACTTGACCCAGAGAACTTTAATCTAGTACAGAGGACTTAAATCTAGTACAGTTTAAGACCTTGCAACATGAATATGGAAAAGGAAAAAAAATACTGGAAAAATACTGAAGAAAGAAGTCAGTATGGGATGCTTCAAACAACATGTTTTGCCATGAGGAATTTCTCCTTTCTAAAATTGCACAGGTAATGGTGAAAATAATTAACTGCAAACTTAAAGTCTCTTTTAGATGGAGAGAGTTGTTTCTATTATAATTGTTGTCTTGCCTACAAACAGATATTTGGCTGGGAGGTCACACCAGCACAGACTTTGCTCTTCATCCCAAGTCTGTCTTTCATTACTGATTTTCACCTTCTTCTTGTTTAACGTAATGGTGTCAGTAAAAATTTTGAATTACAGGAGGAGGGAGTAAAGGAAGGGCTGACGTTTCTTAAAACTTTACTTTGAAGACAATTTAGGGCCACATTGAGGCGGATGAAAGTTTTCTAGGACACAAAAATGGGAAAATTTTTCTGTCTTATGTGAGGATCCTTCACTGTTTAGAATGTTCCTTTTCTTGCACTTTTAGTGGTTTCCATGCTCTCTGTCTCCTTGCAAAGAAACTTCAGGACAACAGCCTTTATTCAGATGTGACAGACAACAGAAATGCACATCAGCCTCAGGTCTTTTTGTTACACAAAAATAATCATTTTCAGACTGCAAGGAAGCTGCACATCCATGGTGTAACCAACTATCCCACATGGCAAAAGTAGCATAACTTCATACTGGAGTCAGGCACCTGAACTTCAGTTTTGACATAAAAGCAAGAAGATAAATTATACTGTGACATGTATGTTTATTGTATATGTTTACAAGTCCAATTTTTAAAATGTTTAAAAATAAGAAGCACTTAGAGACAAGGATCTGTATTTTTCTAGAAAAAGTGTCCAAAACCAAAAAAATTACTTTATTAGGAAGTATAAATTTAAAGAATTAGTCCTGACAGTCTTCCAAGACCTTACTACACAGGAACACTGATAATTTGAACATCCAAGATGCAGAGGTCAGCTGTGATATTGGGATTTTTGTAATGATGTTTCTGGCTCTGTTTTCCACTTCTTCAGACCACAGCAACCCAAGTTAGGAAGGAAACCAAAATATCTGCTCAGCTTTGTTGAAGTGGCAGTTTAACACAGAAATTACAGAACTCTAAAGTTTGTGCTCCTGCCCGTTTAGGTCATCAGATCCAAGTTTTATCACAGCATTGCAAATGCAAAAATGTGGAATATATTATCAATTGGATTCGTAGCTATAACTCTTAGTTACAACAACACATAATAATTTTTATTTCAATTCAGTATGTTTATCCCTTAATCTGAGCATAGAATTAATACTCCAGAAAAAAATCTTTTTTGATGTTTTCATTGGTTATGGGTTTTTTTGTTGTTGTTTGATTTGGGGTTATTTTTTGTGGTTTGGGGTTTTTTGTTTGTTTTGTTTTGATTTGATTTGATTTGATTTGTTTCGGTTTGTTCTGTTTTGTCTTATTTGCCCAAAAGACTCACCCTAATCTGTTATCTTGGTAAAAGCTGCCTCCATAAAGACTCAGTGAAAAATTATTGGGTCAGGCGGGGGAAATTCTAATGAGGAGATAAAAAGTTTGAGGCTTTTCTGTTTGAGAGAAAATTTTTGGAAACAGCCAAACTGATGAAGAAAACCCCGGTTCAGATAATCATAAGGCTCTTATTTCAGTTATCATTTGGAATAATTAGATTTAGAGCCCTACGTGGCTTAATTAGTCTATTCAGAGACAAGTAGGGATCGTAACTGATAACAGTTAATAACTTCTGTAAAGATTGCATAGATAGTAGAAAACACATTTTAAAGACTTGAGTTCAACTTCTGAAGTTTTTGATCCCAGGAGATATCTGTTAAAAGTCCAGAGATTTTAAATTACACTTGAAATAAATTTTGTACACATTTTGATCTGAGATACTACTTCAGAGCTTGTACAATTTCTGCCTGAGCCTCTCAACCAGTGCCTGATTATATTATGCAAATATATGCAGATTATATTATAATGTCAAGACAAAACAATGTCATTGCAAGTCTATGGAGATGAAATGATGAATAATAAACTGAAATAAAATTAAACTAATCCCAGAGTGTGCCTATTGAAGTGATGATACAAAGCCAGAATCATAGTGGTGGATTTCTCTGCTGACCAAATTGTTATGTCCAGCTTGAAATAACAAAATATAAAGCAACTAGAAATTGACTTTTAGTGTATTTCAGGATAGAAAAGCAATGCTGAACATGCTATTAGCATCAACCAGTTTTTCACGTTGTAATTTCTAAATCATACCTTCTCCTTCCTCAGTAATAAAAATCCAAAATAAGAAATAGTTAGAAGTGAACTGAAGGAAAAATTCAATTACTACAGGGATAACAATACCCTTAATCTGGACCAGGACATGCTTAGATTCCAATTAAACCCTCATGACTGCCTGTGGTGCTGTGAGTTTCCTCAGCTGAACACAAAACTCTTCACTTTGGGGCATTTTCACTGGGAAATGAGGGATAGAGGAAGGCGTCATCATCCAAAGATGAGACTCAAGGTACAGCTGCAGTGAGGAGCACATTGAAACACAAATCAGTGCACAGGCTTAGGAAATTCCAGCTATTTCTTGGCAACTCTTCAGATTTCTGCTCCACACAACAGAAATAAGAACTGTGTCACTCCCCAGTAAAAGGTGAGCTGGCTATTTTGCATTTACAAGGGATTTGCATCTTGCTGCAATGGCTGCCCTGTAAATTCACATGTCCAGAACAGCATAAAACCACATCACAAATTGAGACTCAGCATTTTTTCAGAAGTCTGGGAAAAGGAAGTAGCTTAAATTGTGAAACAGAACCTGGAAGAAGTGAAAATTTTGCAGAATGACCACCCACTTCTTCAGTCTTTACATGTGGTGTGCACACCATTCTGGAGAACAAATTTCTTCAGGCATTTCCAGAATTCAGCATTCAGACTGACCATTCCCAAAACAGACCCAGGATCTGCCTTTTGCACAGTGAGGAGGGACCTAGAATGGACGTAGGTCTAACAGACCAGCAGAAAATTTATTGGGAAGGAATTGTTCCCTGGGAGGGTGGGCAGGCCCTAGCACAGGGTACCCAGAGAAGCTGTGGCTGCTCCTGGATCCCTGGCAGTGCCCAAGGCCAGGCTGGACACTGGGGCTGGGAGCAGCCTGGGACAGTGGGACAGTGGGAGGTGTCCCTGCCATGGCAGGGGGTGGAACAAGATCTTTAAGTTGCCTTCCAATCCAAACAACTTTTGATTTTATGATTCTTCCCTCCAGTTTTACAAGCTAGTCATGGAAATAATTGTTTTGACAGACCAGTGTGAAGGTAAGAAAATACCAGGGAGATTTATGTTTTCTATCACTGCCATTATCAAAATCTCTGGGGGTTTGGGGGGATTTCTTTTGGTTTGTTTTTGGGTTTTTCTGTTTGTTTTGTTGTTTTGGGTTTTTTTTTAATTTTTGACTTCTTTTACAATAGGCACAAAATGGAAAGATTTGGCACCTTCTAGATGACGTTGAAGCACTTTGGTCCAGGTGCAATGATGAAGGCTCAGGACTGTGATATGAAATCCCAAAGAGAAGTTGGCCACTGTTGTTGCCTGGGCAGGCAAGGACAGGGAAAAGCACAGCCAGGATCCAGCACATGATAATTACTGTGATAATCCATTACTGGATTATCAGTGGTTGCAATTAACTCCTCTGTCAGTCCCTACTCTGTCAAGGAAACATGAACGACAAAAATAAGACCATGGCCCTTTGGAATATCCAGACAGCACAACAAAAGTTGTGAAATATTGATTTTGCTTAGTGAATTTCAGTTCTTTAGTATTTTGAACCTGATGCAAAGTTGTTTTTTTACATTTCTGCCATGCTTAAATACTGAAATGTGACAGCTAAATTATGCATATAATATTATGACCTGATTATGAGTTGCTCTTGGTGTTAGGGAAAAGGTACTTGTACACCTCCTTCTTGATGAGTGGATTAATTAAAAGGGAATTTGTTGTTGTAGTTCAAAACAGTAAGGACAATAAAAGCAGTCATTTAATAAGGATGGGGAGTACATAATTGTAATTGAAATCAATAAGATGCAAAGGGTTAATAAATTTCAAAAATCCATCAAGATTTTACATTAGGCCTTTCCTTGAATTTTAGATATTCAGTTCTTTGTAGCTTTGAGAATTTCAGATTCTGAAACATGTTTTTTACACCATCACATGCATCCTTTTCTGTATAATAATTTTGTGAGCTACAAGCTCCATACAGATCTCACAGAGACTGACACAAATCTTGATGATTATGGGGAAATTTTACATGTTGGTTTAAAGTCCTAAATAAGACATTACCAAAGGAAAACCTGTGTTTTCATCATCTGCCTACATGCTTTTTAATATTTCCCTATAGAAAAAAAGACAAAACCACCAAACCTACAATGGTATGGACTTATAAAACCACGGTGAAACTTTTAAACCAGTTAAAGATACTGGAGCTGAGAGGATTATTTTAAAGATGATAGCTCAGATTTGTAATTAGTTAAACATCTTTCTATTCATTTCCTTCTTCTCATACATCCTATCATCTATTTTATTTGTTTTTGACAAACCATGAGTAAAAGAGTGTGTCTGCCAAATATATTCTTCTATTGGAAGGAAATGAAGCAAAGAAGATGTGCTCTCAACCACACAAGAATGGTGTCTCTTAAAATTGTAGATGTGAATTTCAGATTGTGCTTGCTGATCTTTCCTGATAGTTTTTGCTCAGAATAGACAAAATATGTACAGAAAAGGGCATGTTTAACCTGCAGAATCATTCAGATGATTAAAATAAATGATTATGCCTTTTCTTCTGGTATGTTAAATAATTTCATGCTCCTTTTTCCTTAATACAAGTTTATGCTAGAACACTGGAATAACATAGGAGTCTCATTTCACAGAATTACAGAAGCACAGAATGGGTGACATTAAAGGGTCCTTTCACCAGTTCCAATGGAGAAACTTCACAGATGGACTTTTTGTGTGGAAACCTTTGTCTGGATTGTGTAATAGAGTTGGTGTAAAAATGGCAGAGGACCATAAAATCAAAATTATGTGTAAAACTATCTACACAAACCCTGTAGGTCTTGATCTTCTTATCAGTTTGATCCCCTTAAAGGTTCTCAAAATGCCTCACAGTCCTCAAAAGTCCTTAAACTGTTGAGTCAGCTGCGTGCACAAAAGAACTCAGAAAGTTTCAGGGACTTCTAGATAAAGCAGAAAAAAATAAAACTGTAGACAGATCAAGGTTTGTTGAAAAATTAGACACAAGGAAAAGCTAATTTATTTTCATAGTGACGCTATTAGGTAACATTCTTTCCAAAAAATCTTATGTTATGAAAAAAAGATCTTATGAAAGAACCAGGTTATGGGTTCTTAAGAAAGAACCACAACAGAAGAAAAACAAACAAAAAACCCCCACAAATATTAAAAAAAAACCCTAGATTTTTTGACAATCCATTGATTTCACAGTTTTATGTAACACTATTTCAGAATGACCATAAGTATGAATAATGTCCCAGTCTCTATGCTGAATTGGGAAATTCTATTACTTTTCTATTTGAAGTGGTTTAAAAACTCTCTGGATATTTTTCAAATGAAACCTGCTTCTGAATTCTTTGGGAATATATTTATTAATCACACATATTTGTACTTATATAGACCTGCTGTTTATTCAGATGTCAAAAATTCCACTTTGAAATCGACTTCTCTAGCTGAACCTTTTGATATTTCTTCTCCAGTTCCAAAATATTTCTTAGATCAGTCCACAGCAACAAGGGAGCCAGTGCCTCTCATTCAAAAATCCTCAGAAAATAATTTTTGAAGCATTGGATCTCTCAGGTGGAGCTCAGTATCAGAAGCACAGCACAGTCCAGCTGGAATATGAAAGGGAAACAGATTAAAAATGTGTGGAGACATAAAATCCTGGCAAATCCCACACATCTTTCTATTGGCCTTCCTCATACCAATATGTGCATGTCTAGAGTCAGGTTAAACAAGTATTACTCAAGGCCTACTTGCACCCCAAACCACTCAAAACTCTTTTTGATCTTTCTGCCACCTTCTGGTTTGTTTTTTTTTTTTTTCTTGTTCTCCGTTCTTCCCAGGCACTTACTACCACAGCAACTGCTGTGTTCCTCCTGCTATTTTTTTTTTTAACCTACACATTCCACTTGGGCAACCCACCAGCCAACAAAATGAAATGTGCAGTGGGGGGATTAATGTTGTTTTGCAATCATATTGGCTGAAATTCTGCCACCATTACAATCTATGGGAGTTCTGGAATTGATTTCAGCTGGGGCCAGATTTCATTCCCAGAATATTGAAGCAACCATGGCAGCACACAGAGGGTGCTGAGTTTGAAACCACAAGGTTCTGTAATTAAAAGCTGCCCTCGAGAAAATTGACTTCAGCATAAACAATCTGCAAGGAAAGAATTCCAGTGGCATGGAGGGTATTTCTCAGCTCTGTCACCCCATGGCAACTGACAGAACATAACTGACAGCATTATTCAAGGTGTAATACCTCTTTTTATTTAATATACAAAGTGCACAGCCACTAACCTATGTTTACAGTTAATACACCAGGAATTAAAAACATTCCAAGTGTTAAAGGTATCCTACCTAATAGTCAAAATATTAGATTTTTCCACATTCTCACAACTTGCACTTGATGACAGTCGAAAGGAGCTGTCAGTTATGGTGTTTCCTTCCTTTACATTGAAATTATTTTTTGTACAAATGTAAGAATTTCCTCACAGTGAGAGAGGACAGGGTACCTTATTAGCCACTGTGAGAGTGCCAAGCATTTTTCACGTTACAGTTCTGAGGAAACAGATGAAACCATAAAAACCCAAGAGAATCATCTCATGCAGGTTGTCAGTGGTATAGCATACATAATTTTTTTAGAAGGAAATCACTTCCTTTAGTTTGGATGAATGCTTGCTGTAAATTCTGAGGCAGAATTTTGCAGCCTGGTGTGGATGGGACAGAAAGCAACTCAAGTTCCTCTTTGTTGCATATGGTGCATTATAAAACATAATCAACTCCCTTTCCTGTTATCCCATATCAGGATTCATACTGCTGTATAATTTAAGATTATCTCTTTCTGAGGATTTTAGAGTAGCAGGAAAATGAAAATCCCATCTCTGACAGAGGTACGTTTTTTAGGTGGTGTTTGGAAACAATATGACATTGTGGCTTTTATTAATATTATATTAATACTCTTCTGCTGATTTTTTCAACCCTTTTTTATACACTTAATTTTTCCTCAAAGAGATTATCCTGCTGGGTTATACACTGATCCTTTCCAACTCCCTAGGAAAATTCTTTGTCTTCATTTCATTTTTAGCCAAGTCCTAGTAGCCACACCACAACTGCCCCAAGCAGTTTTATTTTAATAGTCCTCCTCAAATCTTGTTATTTCCCATCTGATTTTTAGTTTTAAGCCTATGGCACATGAGATGATCATGGAACTGTAACCTAGCTTTAGGGCAAGATCAGGAGCAGATGAATTTTTTGAAAAAGTCTGGACTCTTGGGGAAAAACAAAACAAGAGAGGACAGAAAAAGAGGTCTAGACCACAGGAAATGAACAGGAAAATAAACAAGAAAGCTGAGGCAGAGCAAGATGGAGCATTAAAGCTGGCAGGCTCAGACTGGTGCTTCACAGAACCTGATCTCCTCTGTGCTGAGCACAAGTAAAATCGGGACATACTCCTAAGGTCAAGACGAGGGCAGCTT